>JGVQ01000408.1:0-12086 GCA_001007845.1 Nigrograna mackinnonii | reverse complement strand
GACGTATCCCGTCACTAGAGTATAGTTAAGGCGGGCATCATTACGGCTGGCTACCCTTAGCCGTGGCGAAAAACCTCCACGTTCCTCTCCTAGGAATCTACAAGAGGCTATAGTAGCTAGGGGGTGGGCGTGAGGATATTAGGGTCATCCCTATGTTAGTATCATTTCGTGATGTATCATATATTATATGCTCATATAGTACTCCATCACACTATGCGCTTACTACACTAGCAAGCCCTTTAGGGGCCTCAGCAGCGGAAGTGATACTCAAGTAAGGGCCCCGTGAAATCAGCACTAAGGTAGATGAGTCGCGTGTGTAGTAGCGGGTCGTAGCTCACCTCTAGTAGGGCTAGCTCTAGCACGCGGACGTCTAGTGGGCATCGTCGCTCCACTATGGCCCGCATGAGTCCTAGGATACCACCGTCCTAGTGGTCCGGCTAGAGCCAGCTCACGTAGACGTTGAGATGGAGAGAGAGGGAGTCTATTACCGTTAGGCCTAGCCTAGACGCAGCGTGGGCCAGCACCATAGGCTAGAATGAGGCCGTCGTCATGCTCAACTCCCACAGGTGGTGTAGATAGAACACTAGCATTAGATAGGCGTCCCTGGCGGCTGGCCACTACGCTGGGAACTAGACGACCTCTAGTGAGGGGGCCGCGGGTTCTAGAGACGCCTAGATGGGGGGTAAGGGCACGGCCACTCCCTAGTGTTAGTCCGCCGCGAGGAAGGTGAGCTGCAGCGTCCTAAGGCTTAAGAGGCGCCGTAGGAGGCTAGCCATCTCATGGGTGATGACGCGGCCGCGTTAGACACCGTCCCTAGTTAAGGGCTCCCGTATCTAGTCGCACCATATGGTAAGATACTCTAGAGCGGATGGGCGGTGTTCTATCACGCTGTCCCACGTGGCGCTATCGCTGAGCACGTCATAGTAGTGTACGGTCAACCTCCACATGGTGCTAATGCCGACGACGTGGTGTAGGATATCTATTAACAACCCGCTTAGCTCTAGCTCCACAGTGTAGAGATGGCTCTTACGTGTAAAGGTGAGTCCTATGAGCACGCTCTCCTCCCCATCGTCCTAATCATCTAGGTGGGGTTGATCACACATGTCTAGCTCAACCTCGCGTACGCCGCTGGCCGCGCCTAGGAGCTCTAAGGCCCCCCTTCGCTGCACTCACTAGCGTGCCGTGTCCTATTAGGTAGGGTAGTGGATGGTCGCGCTACTTAGTCACTGTATGTCCTTGTAGGTGATGCTCATGGCCTTGATGAGCCGTAGCCGCCTTAGTGAGCGGGCCGCGACGTCGAGGAGCCTACCGGCTGTGTGGGCGGAGACGGCTACCCGCTAGTACATTAGATCTATGGCAAGGTCACGCATGTGGGTAGAGGTCCTGCGCACGGCTGTGAGGTCGCCTAGGCCTAGGTGCTCAAGTATCATCGTCTTGAGCTCGTTTGGGATGCCCCCATCTAAGGTGGGCTCACTGCCACGAATGGGCTTAAATGGTCAGCGGCTGCGCGATCCCTAGTTAATGGATGTGCTCAGTGGGAAGTCCTCTATAGCGGCGTTAGTAACTACGCAGGACCCTAGGCTTCGCGTTAGAGGACTCTAATGGGGTGATGTCTTAGTCGCGGAGGGTGGGTAGGGGAGGTGAGGTAGCTTAGTTGGTGGGAGGTAGGGATACTAGGTGAGTGGGATCCTGCGCCTATAATAGACCTATGTAGATGATGCGGCGGGCGTGTGCGCCTAGATGCTCACGCGTGGTGCTAGTGTTTCCTAGGTGATTATGATCATAGATTAGGTGAGTTAGTATTATGGTGAGCTAGTAGGGCGTAATAGTGAAGGGGAGTGCTGGCGGGGCGTAGGTGGAGGCATCATAGGGATTCCTGGCATGGCCGCGTCGCCACCTGATAGGAAGTGACCGCATAATGCTCATTCATGCCTATTCGTAGCGCTGATGTTGGTCATATGCGGCTAGGCTACTACCCGCTAAGGGAGGTGACGGCTGCATCCTAGTCTCATCTATGGAGATGTTAATAGGGGAAGGGCGGTGCATTAGTGATGGAGGTGATCCGTAGGCTATTTATGGTCAGGCATGGCCACGCTAATATGAACGTTAGCACTGCTAATGTATAATTCCTACCACCCCTACATAGGTGGGTTTGGCGCCTATATAGTCCCGCGCATTTTACACTAGGCCGCGTGTGTGTGGGATTCTAGTGGCTCTAATGTGTGCGTCTAGTGCTCATGCATCGTACCTCTGCCGTGGGTGTACTATGTGGTTGATGGGGGGTGGTAGAGTTAAGGTGAGGTTGATGACCACATATGCACGGCCCTACGTGCCCTATCATACTATAACGCATAATACATCACGCTAATGGTTCACTCTAGCGTATTATTAATCATGGTACCCGTAGAATGAGGTAGTTTAACGACATGTATGGTATAATATAGTAAAGTACCGCATATTAGAGTAGGATGTCAACGCTCTTTCATAAGCGATAGGTTCCATGGCGTATGTCGGCTAATTCGTGAAAGTGTAAGGGTCTTGTACTATATAGACTAATAGAGGAATGCTTAATCCCCTAATCTAGGCAGCGTAAGAGAACTAAAAGAGGGATCAACGCCAAGTGTCTAGTCTAGCTGCGATTCCACCCGCGACTTACATCTATACGGCACCATATACTACTAGGCGTATGGCCTAGGTGCGAGGTTAGAAGCGCGGTGCTAGCCGCCGCCATGGACCTAGCGCCTAAAAGCTTAAACTAACCACGCACTCATACTTACTAAGTATACGGCAATGATAGTATAGTATAGAGGTGCTCATCCTTATAGGCTAGATTATGGCTCTATTATATGATTATTATAATTAACTATACCATGTCGCTATGGCACGAATTCTATAATAGGCTAYAATACGGCTATACTACACGCCTATGGTAGTAGGCCACACGCGACTCTATTACGCTTAACCCGTCCCATGCATAAACTCAACCCGCGGTAGACGGCGTAGATGAGGACGACATGAATACCTTCCTAGTGAAGTGGTCTATTTCGTCAAGTAATCTATTCGTTTGCTTGTTCTAAGCGAAGTTTATGGTCTAGTAGAAGTGCGTGAGGAACGTCTCTATAACCTGCTCATTATACTTATTAGGCCCCACCTCCTCCTATATTATGGAAAACTTATTAGGGAATCTCTCTATTAGATCTCTCTACTAGATGGAACGGAGTTGGCGGGAGTGCTTCTAGATATAGCTAAAGGGGCCCTATAGGGCGTCGCTATTCTCATAGTCCTTATTATTCAGATCTAAACGTTTACCTAATAATTTCCACCGGTCACATAGGGATAAGGGGAGGGCATAGCGCTAACATCCACCCTTAGGAGGTTGTCTATTATCATTCTTGAACTATTTTTTAGCACTTATAGCACTTCTCCCTAATTCTTCCGCGCACTAACGCTGTCTAGCGGGGCTATGATCATATTCCTCATCCTCTACATAGTAGATGATGTAGTGCTTGAGCTAGTATTCTACTATTTCTTTAATGAATGCACATTGGCTGGCGAAAGTAGTCCTAGGTTTAGGAAACGCGTGGGCGGTGGCTGCCCTACGCTCCCTCCGCTAGATGGTCGCGAGATTAATGAAGGCCTTAGGGTGGGTGACGCGCTGTGGCTGCGCGGGTTGGCTATTAAGGATGGCATTAATTAGCGGCGACGAGACCTCTATATCAGAGGATGTCAAGGGTTAGCTAGGGGGTAGAGGGCGTTAGGGGCATGGGCTACTATGAGGTGCTAGGGAACTATGTGGGCCTTAGAAGAACTATAATATGCCTCCATAGGGATGGGGGAGGGATGGGACATAGGGGCTGCGGCTAGGTGCTGGAGAATCCTGTGAGGCTAGGATGAAGACACGGGCTATGCCTTAGTAGCTAGGGAGAGCGCTAGGTGAGGATAGGATCATGTCGTCCTCTACGGGGGCAGGTGGCTCGTCTAGCTAAAGCTAGTGAAGTGACCTAGTGGGCGGCTCATCCACTCGCGCTATGCAGACGTCGCATAGTGCTTCCCTGTCCTCACACCCCTTTTAGTCGAAGCGGCCATCTATATGCGCATCTAGCGTCACACGGCGGCATATCGTGTTAGGCCTGATGGGTTCTGTAAAGGCTTTAATGGCAGCCTACTCTTTAGTGGGGCTCTTATGTGCGAAGGAGGGTAGGCGCGGGTTTGTGTAGAATTAGATGATGGCTAGCTCACCATCACGGGCAACGCGACCCCCCTCCTATGAGCTGGATGAGACAGTTTCAGGCAAGCCTATCTAGAGGACAGCTAGGATGCCGTGGATGTCGACGCCACTACTAAGGGTGATGGTGGCCACCATGATGCTAGTGTTAGACGCTGTGAAGTCGCGTAGTTACTTAGCCATCCTCTCCCTCTCATCTTACTACATCTTAACTAACGCCTRGTCTCCGTCATTCACATGCTTAGTGCCGTGATACGTGAAGACGGGTTCGCCTACGGGCTATAGTCCCCCTTCACGCAGCTACTTAGCCACTTTTATGGCGTCCTGCTTGTTAGTCATGAATACGATGAGCTTGGCTACCCCCTTAGTCTTCATAAAGGCCACGACTTCACGAGCCATGTCTGCTAGTTCACACCCTGCCATAGCCTTCGCCCTCTAGCTGATATTAGGACGACTAGTCGACTCACGGAAGACGCGTGGCTGGGAGTTGTTAAGTTTAAGTGCATCCCATAGGGCCTGCTCTCGTGTCAGTGGGAGCGTCGCCGTGAGCAAGGTTATAGGTAACCTATGCCGTACTAGTCTACCCAAGTCTCTAATCGCTAGCTAGTAGTCAGCGTCCCTAGATATGACTATGTGGCATTCGTCTATCATGATCCTGCTAATTCGGCGGTGGAGGCGGCTGATGTAGCTAGCGAAGGTTAAATGCGCTGCTACTTCTAGAGTGACTACTATGACTTTAGCATTATAGGGCTCGTGCCCGTCGGGGGACCACTACGCGCAGCTAAGGGACATACCCGCGGCCCACTCTAGCACCTGCTATTAGAGGGCGAGGAGATGGATAATGATAATGATGATAGAGCCCTCCTCACTAGCGCAGGCGGGGATGAGCTATGTGAGCGTCTTACCGCCGCTAGTAGGAGCCACGTAGAGTACTAGACTTTCACCTAGCATCACCTCCTTAATCACCCGCTCTTAGAGCCCACGGAAGGTGGCCCCCTTACCTACGTAGCGAACTAGTAGGTCCTTAGGAGTGATGCGTCTCCCGCGCTTRGGGCTAGGGCTATCGTGCGGGTGGTCATAGCTAGGGTCACGGGCACGCTTCTACGCGGGGAGTGTGAGGAGTTTTAGATTGATGTTGATGTCGCCTAAGTTAGCATTAAGGGGTCTTAGATTAATGTTGATGTCGCCTGAGTTGGTATTGAGGAGTCTTGGATTAATGTTAATGTCGCCTAGGTTAGTATTATAGAGTCTTAGATTGATGTTGATGTCGCCTAGGTTAGCATTAAGGTCTCCCGCATTAATGTTGACGTCTCCTTAGTCAATGTTGAGATCTTGTGCTTTGATGCTAAGGTTAGGGTTAATGTTAGGGCCGCCTAGTTTAATATTACGGCCATCTAGGCTAGTCCTGACGTTGCGGGTGCTTCAGCGGGGGGGTTTAAAGACGTCACTATCATCACTATCTATAGGACTAGCCGCGGCCCTTCCTGTATTCACTACGGAAGCATAGCTCTTAGTGTCATTAGGACTATGGTGCTCGAAGCTGAGAAACTTGTAGTATTAGACGGTCTAGTGGTACCACTACATGTCGCGATACTATAAGGAGAAGACCCTGTTAGTAGGTAGAGCGTACGCTAGGCGACTAATGGTGGCACTATAGCCTACCTACTCCTCTAGAGCCGCGCCCTCATCCTCCTCTATAATACCGCGGATCTCGTCCTCATTAGCGACCTAGTACTTAGAGGTCCCCTTATGGGAGGAGTCCCCTAATAGGACGTGCCTACTAATGGCTATGAGGCAATGCCGCACGTTGAGAATTCCCGCGGCAAACCTAAGGTAGGTTAACGTCATGTCTCCTAAGACCCGGCTAAGCCTTAGCGAATCCACGTGCGTTCTCCTAGTCCTATCAGGCCATAAGAGTGTGGAGAACGCTTGCTCGAAGTAGTGATCCCTCTAGCCCTCTATGCGACCTAGCTAGGTGAGCTGGTAATATGGTAATACTATCCATATATACTAGGCGAGTAGCTCACTAACCTCCCTAGGCATGAATTACTTCACCTAATTAAGCTTCTTAGACTTATTATAGCCCTTATGGTACTCCGTGGTAATCCCCATAAGGCCGTTAAGAAGATATATGTTCGCGCGCTCCCCCTAGGGGCCGTTGGTGTGGTGGACGCTTAGGAGCTCTATGCCGCGCGCCGGCTAGCTAGCTGTTATGTGTATGACGCCCATGAGGGAGTTAAGGAAGGATTGTACCTAGTCACCGTAGCGTCTTATCTCCTAGACCATCATCGTTGTGCTTGGTGAGGTCCCTGTCCTTTTCTTCCATGCCTTTCGCTCCTTAGGCGTCATGTCAGCGATCTGACGCGGTATCTAGTGAGTACCGCCGCGTAGACGAGGGTTCAATTTAGGGGTGAAGACATTCCATAAGGGGTCTAGCCCGCTAGGGTGCTCCCGTAACTCTCCCTACGGTATATTAGGGAGCTCGGCCTTGTCCTATGCATAGCATAGGTCTAGGAGCTTCCGACGGCAGTTATTCACCTTAGTCTAGACTATGGTTCGCTAGTCGTCCATAGTGAACGTGTGTTCCCTATAGGTGAGCGTCTCACTATTCTATTTGACAAAGCTAGTAAGTGAATTAGTATAGGGCTGGCTTTGAAGTATGCGGGCTATGCGAATGATGCAATGCATAGCGGTCAGATAGGTAGTGGTTAGGCACCGTTAGATCGCCGCATTGAACCATCTCTCATCCTCCGTCGCAGGCGGCTTATCTAGATGGTCGAGGATAGACCCATGATCATCATCTACGGGGCTAGTGTGACCGTTACTCAGCGGGTACTAGTGCTGGAATTCTTATAGCAACGCGAATCATGCGGCCTTCTTTAGAGAAGACACCTTAGTGGCGAATGAGTATGGCTGTTTATAGCCGTCTGCCCCTATAGATAGTAGGGCGAATGGCGTGAAAAACCCTAGGTTAATATCACTATAGATGGCTGTCTGTTTAAGTAGTGCCATCTAGAAGTCATGGTAGGCGCGCTTGAGAGGGTTGAGTTTAGTGCGGTCATGATCAATGGGCATCTCATCCTCTATAACTCATGCGCGCCGCTTAAGCTCTTCCTCAACCTTCGCCCACGCATTACGTTGCTGTGCTGACATTCTGAACGTCTTTAGGGTGAGCGGCCTAGCCCGCTACATGTTATATACGGCCTAGAAGATTTGTTGAAAGGGACGTGCATGTTTATAATCCTTATTCTAGTACGGCTTAAGAGGCGTTGAGACGGCGTCGCTCTCTTCCTCCTTTAGGACCCGCATGCGGCACTAGAAGCTACTCTCATCCACCGTGTTCTACCACGCCCGCTAAAGCGTGTTGATGACCCTCTAGAGTAAGAGGGCAACGGGGTCGTCTCTGTTATAAGGCTATCACGCTAGGTCCCTCGCCTCTCCTATATCTATACTACTGAGCACATTAGGGAAGCTTAATAGCTTGATCTAAGGATTTTTAGGGCCGTCTCTCTTAAGTAGTATCAAGTAATGCCGTGATTTCAATTCCTTTTCACGTATCTCTTCTAGATCGCGCACCCGCGCTATATAGCCTTCGTCCTAGTAGCGTGCCTACCCTACGGGAGTGTCTACCTCTCCATCCTGCCCCCCCTCCTACTCATCCTTAGTATCATCTATTAGCTGATCCACCTTAAAATGGGTACTAGCAAAGCTAGACACCTTAGTTAAAGTAAATAGCTGTTAGGACCAGATCTAGCAGACACGCCTATGGAACTAGTCGTCGCCAGATTACTAGCGTGCATGGGTCTGCCTCCCTCTCATTATTCTAGTCTCCACCCTATAGGCTTTTTACTAGTGCTTCCGCATGTTCTTACGAAGATGCTTCTCATCACCACTAAGTATGTACTAGTAGTCTGCCGTCATAGTGTAGAGCATAGACTTATAGATGGGAAGACCCTTAATCATGGACTAGGTACTAGTGAGCCTTAGGAAGGCATCGTGGGTAGTATAGGGTGGGGGATTAAGCGCATTAGCCGCTCTCGTCGCTTCTTTTATTTAGTCCGGTGACATGGTGGAGTGGGCGGCGTGGCGCAGATGGCCTTTAATGCCGCTAGGCAGGACCCTATAGCCGTAGGTCGTGCATATTATTACCCTATGTCTATCCTCATATTGGAGAAATGGTGGGAGTGACATAGTAACTACCCCCGTATAGTAATGGCTAATGGTGCGGTTAGCTATAGGAGAATAGAGTAGTCGTGTAGTATGCGGTATATATACTAGGTCTAATATACGTGAGCTTAGTGTTAGAGGGTTGGCCCGTCTTATAGTCAGCGGCGCGTAGAAATACTAAGCTGGCTGACTAACTAGGTCTAGACTCTACCGTGAGGTGAAGGTGAAGTCTATAAAGGTGGAGTCGTGAAATACTTCACCTAGCGCCGTATATAACTCATGCCCACGACACCTAACTTAACTCATGACACACGCCGTAGATGGCACCCCTTCTACGCCTGAAGTTAGATGCGACGGACGCCACTAAGAATGAGGATGTCTATGAGGCCATAAATCTCATGCACGAGATACTAGAATACGACCAATCTACTAACGGCGTAGTGTAGGCGGAGGTATCTGATGATGAGTCTTCTATGGCCGCCCTCCTAGCTCAAGGTCTAGATGCTGTGCTGCGTTAGCTCTACTAGAACTATGACAAGAAGCCTCTACTCTTAAGGATTAAAATAATCTATAAAGAACTAGAGACCGCGGATAAGGTGGGTGAGAGGGGTTTAGTGACCTAGGCGCTCATTCCATCACCTACAGAGGGCATGAGAAGGAAGAGGCGGGGCGGTGAGGGCAGTAGTGGCGCGAAGAATTTAAAGAAGAGGATATTAGAGAAGATGCTAACGGCATAAGGGTGTGAGCTCGCGGACCTGAAAGACACTACTAATGTGACTAAGCCCGCCCGCGTAGAGGAGGTAGATAGTGAGCGCATGAAGATGGGTAACTAGGTCCCGCGGCTCTAAGGGACGGGGATATAGCATGTCACCACTATGTGGGATAAGGCTATAGTAGTGGGCACGGCGCTAGCCTTAGAGGACTAGGCGAGGCTCATGCACAGATGGAGACAGGAGGGAGCGGGTATGTACTAGGACTATAGCCACCCACCCACGTAGCTAGCCATCATGTCAAGTAGCCTATGCGGATACGGCGACTGGCTAGTTCAGAGCCAGGACGGCGTGGATGGTAATGATAATATTAGATCCCTCTACTTCTAGGTAGTGAAGAACGAGCCAGCAAGCGTTAAGGTGGCGCTAAGGCATTAACTCCTCATGTATAGGCTGTATACAAAGGTCTAGGAGCTAGAGAAGCACCTTAGAGATAGGGGTGCGGTTTCTAGAAAGTAAGGTGTCGGTCTATCCACTTTAGTGATGGTTAAACTATATAAGACGGTATTCGGCCGGCTAGATTAGTTAGAGGAGGTGATTATAGAGATGATGCCAACTAGCTAGGCTAAGTTTAAGAGGCTCATTAGGGCGGGGAGGAGGTAGAGCGTCCTTATAGAAGCATTTAATAGGCTAGGCATCTTCGCCCTACTACTAGTGCACCTCGTCACGAATCACTTTATAGAGAGGAGGGTGGGTTAGGAGTACATTAAAGACTAGGCGGGCATGATATATGAGAGACGCGCAGGAATCTTAGAGCTATCTAAGGCCATCAAGCCTATGTACCTAGTGAGTATGGATGGGGGGAGGCCTCCGGACCATTAGCTGAACCTAGAGACTATAGTAGATTAGGACTATAAAGGGGAGGCTAGCCTAGATGATCTCCTCTATCTATTACGGCTAGTGTTGATAGAATCATAGACGTTATAATTATGTCAGCTCATACGGTATCATGCGACATTACATGGACTAATACGGTGGTTAGTATAGTATAGTAATTAGGAGGACGTGACTTAATAATTAGAGCGATGAATTGACTACATTAACTCCAACGCTGGTACATGTACTAGTATCATAAGAGTGATAGGACATGCATAGTATAAACTAAGTACTCGCCTATAAAGTATAATCTAGTGTAGGATGGCTTAGTATACTGTAGTTCTTTAAAGGGTTGTTCGTTTGCGTATATAATATGTATCAACCTAATAGAGGTTCTTTATTAACTATTAATGGTGGCGACCATATAAGGTATCGATTATAGTGGATATCTAGCTACTCATGTATAGGGTATGAAGTAGTAAGTACCTAATAAATAACACATCATAGAGTATAGAACATAGTCGTATAGTGCTATAAGACGCCGTAACACCTAGAACATTATGTAGCTACCTATTACGAAGGTATTAATGGTGAGTAGTATTAACCTAGCTACGTAAGGATACATAAATCCTTAGTGACTATGTGGCTTAAGTCTTCCCCATCACCGCGTCTGATAGTAGTAGTGCTAGGGAGAGTTAGAGTAGAGAGAACTAGCTAACTACCACGTTAACGCTATATAGATTGCTTTAGACTATTATACATTAGCTAAAAGCCTTTAGCTCTGCGTAGTGACGCTAGGCTTACTATATAGTGCTTACTACATGCCGCCGCGATCATAGAGGCGTGCATCCTGTATTGACCTACGCTACCTAGACACCACTAAAACATGTAAACGCTTAAGCCATATCTTAAACCATTGCCATCTATGGGGACGTTAACTAAGATTATCATTATATAGGGCACGTAGATTAATCTTCTTACCTCTACGCCACCACTCCCGTATTACTGCGGCTGGCCTCATTTCATAGCATGGGTAGGATTTACGGTCCTATTCCCCATCTACATCTACTCTTGTAACTAGATATTATGCGCTTGAGTTTCAATTAAGTAGTCATATAGAGCGTCCCCATTATATGGCTTAGGAAGATAGGGACCCCATATTAGACTTACGTGGGTAGCTAGCTAAGGATCCTATATCTCCTAATAGATAACCTAGAGCATCTAGTCATCTAAGAGCCTCATTCGTCCCTACTCTGTGCCTACGACAATTATATTAAATGCTAGGCGGAGGACATGTCACTATGATGGAATTAATTAGATGATGGAGCGTAATCACTACTAGTCTAATGGCTTAGTCGCTGTGCTGAGATCATCAACTCGCTTAGTAGCGTAGCGCTCGGCAGCGTGGCATGTACGCTGGGCAGGAGATGACGTAGACTTATAGGCTTAGTCTAGAGGCAGAGTCTGCTTATACTCATCTTACGGTTCAATCTTTAGCTCATGCGGCTCCATCTAATCTTGCTGGTCTTAGTGAGGCTACTAGGGCTATGGAGGTGGTTGGCTGCGCGGGGCGTCTAGACATAGGCGCCCACGCGTTCGCAGTGCGGGGCTGCGCTTGATAGGCTGGCGGTGAGGTCAATTTAATCACTATCACGGCATGGTAAGCTCTAAGGGGATGGGTGATTGCTAGATGTGGTAGAGGGAGGGCAGGATGAATAGGCTCATAATGATGAAGATAGTAGGTGAGTAGATGGTAGGCGTTGGCCTAGCGTAGGTTAATGTAAGAAACTATTCTCACTCACCGCTACTAGTAGTTTATGAAACGCATTAGGTTGACGAAGTGATATATCACTTCTAGTAACGTTACTAAGCCACCTATTAATCGCAAATGGTATTAGTCACAAATGGTATTAGTCATAAATAGTATCAATCACAAACGGTATTAGTCACAAATAGTATCAGTCGTAAATAGTATTAGTCACAAATGGTATTAGTCGCAAATGGCATTAGTCGCAAATGGCATCGGTCGCAAAGGTTTAATAGTAGCGGAAATCTATTAAGCGTAATATGCGATGGAATAGAGTAGATAGATGTAAAGTACCGTGATC
>JGVQ01000405.1:0-39068 GCA_001007845.1 Nigrograna mackinnonii | reverse complement strand
CTCACTAGCTATCGCTCTACTTCTATCTACCTTCCCCCCATTCTCGCCTTCTCCATCTCGTGCGGCTAGACCCCTCTCCTATGCGTGATCTAACAACGTCCGTGGTCCATGTGCACGGATGATGATACATTAGATATTAGGTATATCTACCACTATGCTTAACGCGCTCGTCGCCATAAATACCTACTACTACCCTTCTATGAATTCCCCTTCTTATAGATGAATCATTCCACATCTGCCTACTTCTATCCTCTCTCTATTATCTTAATTAGCACTAAACCCTCTATACCGACTAAGCTTTACATCACATATCCTCTTATCGTCGAACACTGTTGAATACTATCGAATACTGTCGAACACTATCGAACACCGTTGAAGACTATCGAACACCGTTGAAGACTGTCAGAGACTATTAAAAACTATGGAAGACTATTGAACACTATCGAATACTATTAAACACTATTAAAGACTATCGAATACTGTCGAACACTATTGAACACCATTAAAGACTGTTAGAGACTGTTGAAAATTATGGAAGACTATTAAACACTGTCGAATACTGTCAAACACTATTAATGATTATTGATGATTATTGAAGACTGTCGATGATTGTTGATGATTGTTAATGATTGTTGAAGACTGTTGATGATTGTTGATGATTGTTAAAGACTATTAAGGATTGTTGATGATTATTGAAGACTATTAAGGATTGTTGATGATTGTTGAAGACTATTAAGGATTGTTGATGATTATTAAGGATTATTAAGGATTGTTGATGATTGTTAAAGACTGTTAATGATTGTTAATGATTATTAAAGAATATTAAGGATTGTTGATGATTATCGATGATTATTAAAGACTGTCGATGATTATTAAGGATTATTAAAGACTATTAAGGATTGTTGATGATTGTTGAAGACTGTTGAGGATTGTTAATGATTATTAATGATTATTAAGGATTGTTGATGATTATCGAAGACTACCGTAAACATTTAGAATCTAGTCTTGCCCCTAGGGGCAGCTTGTTGATGGTAAAGGACTAAGTATATGAGTGTAATTAATCGCCTTATCATTAGAGGGCTGCGACAAGTAGACCTAAAGATATAGCGGTAAACTAGTTACATAAGCAAATAATCCGCTGATAGCGATAGCGACTATCCGCTAGTGGTGGTTACCTCGTTCAACTATTAAGATTATCTAAGACTATTAAAGATTTTTAAAGACTACCATAGACTTCGGAATCTAGCCTTGCCCTAGGGGGCGAGACGTTGGCACTACTATAATCTGTCGAAAAGTAGGGAAAATTTGTTTAGACTAGCGTAAAGTATCGTAAACTCTATAATATTACATTATCTCTATTATGCCTTATTATCATAGAGTATATTAAGTTACTTAAGCCACATTAAAGGAGAAGTAGAAGAATATAGATGCTATGTAGGGACTAGGTAACGTAATATACCACGATCATCTATAGTTCTTTAGTGACTCCACTACTCACGCCTAGATCGCGCATGAACTCATAGACCACGGGCTGTTAATTTAGACGTCACATCACTTGCATATTGCTAAACGGTTATAATAACAGTACAATTAATTAATACAGCGGGAAGTAGTAAGATTAGCATGTTAGTGGAGCTAGGAGGGTTGCACTAAGAATGCCATCTCTAGTAGAAAGAAAGAATTYAAATACCATCACGCATAGAGCCATCCCTRACCCTTACTAAGCTGCCATCTTATAAGCCCATATCTATTTATCACTACTTTTCATCCTGACCGTCCCCTTCATCACCGTAAGGTTGTATTTCCTAACCTCCGTAACCGCTAGGAAGTTGGTCATCACCGCTAGAAGCTTCTCTAACTAAACCGCCGGCTCCATCATCACCACGTCCGTCTTCATTAAGGTCTAGGCTAGATGGGTCTTCGTCGAATTCGGGGGGCTCTAGGTTAGGCCCATCTTCGTTAGAGGCTCCGTATAGCCAGGGCTTAGTGATCTAATACCGTGCATATTTACGGTCTATTGCTTGAACGACCACATCTAGAACCTTAAGCTTAGGCGCCTAATTTGCGTTCTTGGCTAGGTCTGTATTGATGAAGACCCTATTGTTGATGCACTAGCTGACGACCTAGCCAAAGGTAGAGTTTGCGTAGACGGAAGACTTGTTGCTCCCATTATAGTGGGCTATGACACCTGCGGCATCCCTAACCCTGATTAGAGTGAATCGGCCTTGAGTGATACCCATTAGCATCCTAGCCCTATTGATCATGAACTGGAGTGAGGTAGATATGGTAAAATCTAAGATTAATATGTCAACCTCACCTCTCTAGAGGTCATTAATGGTTGTGATCTTAATTACTCTTAATTCTTCCTTGACCTGTGAATCTACACTACCCTTGTTCGTCTCTACCTAGGAGCACATTTGATCTCAGGATGCCATGTATAATTTCGCTTAGTTAGTGTACATGGCCGTAATACTGATGTTTGCTCCTTTGAAACCGTGCTTGATGAGCTAGTGAGCTAGGGCTATACTAAGCGATACAGTGGTCTTGTTATAGGTGGATAAGGATACGTGATTCTGCAACGCTTGACCCCTCTATGAGATGAAGGCGACTCGGAGTCCATTCTTAATCTTTAGATAGTCACGGAAGAAATTACGGGATTGTTCGGCGAGAAGATGCTTTTCTATAGCTGGATTCGTGGTGAGGGTTCCCTCTAGTAGGATGGAGTTAGTGAGATTAGTGATTTCCTCAACGTAACGCTGCTGATGGGTGAGATCCGTGCGATTGACACCATAAAGCAACCATTGAGTGAATAGTGTCGTCGTTGTCTGCTCACTAAAGGCATGTCCTGAGTCCTGCGATGCTATCAGCCTAGGCTGCTAGATATCCCTAGCTAGGATTTGTGGACAGCTTAGTAGAAATGCGAATGCCATGATGGTATTAGGTTCCTTAATCTTGCTAGCCTCATCTATGAAGATCGCCCTTAGTATGACTATGCTGTGAGAGCGGGCCTGGGCCATTACGTGCGGTGTCATGAACACATAGGAGGCTAGTGTTGCCAACCTCTTAGCGGCCCTATTCGCGGCTAGCGTAAGTTGAGTATGGTCCTCACTGCTAAATTACTCGCTATCTCGTAGTTAGTGGAGGTAGTCCCTGAGCTCTGCATGCTTCTCGGGCTCCATAATTAGATGTATGTCGCTAGAGGCATTAGGTTCACCCACTAAGCGAAGGATCTATTCGCCCTTGGACAATTTAGGTGCTTTGAGGCGACGGTTAATCCTTTTCGCGGTGCTGTCCTTCATGATCTTACGGACCTATAGAAGCCAGCGTAGGTTCTTAATAAAGACTATGTCCTCGTCACTACTATGCTTTACTTCCTTAGAACTGTGTTCATGGCTGTCGTTGACCTTAGCCTGCCTATTAGTGTCTCTAAAAACTTCCCCGGTGGCGGCGTCATCATATTAAGACGTGGGTTTCTAGTTGAGGTTTTTATCACGTTCCTCCCTTGCCCTCTCTTCATAGACGCCACGTTTAGTTTCTCGCGCATGTCGACGAATTACCACGGGAAACCTTAGGTTGCCACTAGCTTCTTTRGCTTTGATGTACTCCGCCTGTAGGCGTTAGAACGTCTCCCTAGCTTTGTCGTTGAGTTGATTATTTAGTGGAGATATAAAGTAAGTGTAAGGTGGGGTAGGCTTCATGGTAGACTTAGTGTCCTCTTCTTTATTCTTGTCATCTTTGCTGATTAAGTAGTAGAAGATTGTTAGCCTAGTAAGGATCTTAGTCTTGCTAGATCCTCCTCCTCCGTTTAGAATATGAACATTCCCCTTCATGTGCYATAGGGCATTAAGAGCTTGTAGCTGCTTCTTAGATGCCCCTACCTTAATATAGCTAAGGTACTCGTCTACCTTGGTACGGCCATAGGTAGTAATGTCCTGTTGGAAGTAATTAAATTCGTTGAGAGTGGAAAAGTCATTCGCTAGGAGCATCTATTTTATTCACGGGAAGCTGGCGTCGTTTTGATTTTAGTAGAGCTGCCTAATATTATTTATTTCTGTCTTAATGCCGCTCTTTGGCTGGCGCTCCTGCACCTAGCACTAAATGCTGATGTTGTTGAGTAGCTCCTCGCTTAAAGCGTTGGCACTATTGATTTTTTTTCTATAATTAATGACGTTGACGTCTTCCTCTAGACTGAGCCTAGTGATGAAGCTATCTCCATCATCGCCTTCTTCCTCGCTTGCACGGGGACGGAGTAATACGCAGCCCACGTCATACGTAGTTATAAAGGGCAATGGCTTAATGACCTTAGCGGTCTAGTCTCTTAAGGGATCGGTTGGTTCCTCTAAAAATGATACACTAATTGTGGAATTAGGTCGTGGCTTGAATCCATCCTATAACTAGATGACGGCGAGATAGGCGTGATTACTGCCACTAGGGACCTTGATGACACGTATGGTTGTCATGATTTAATCTACTACTAAGGCGCGTTCTAGTTCAGGAATCGTCGCGTAGTAGTGTATAGTCACGTATTTGAAGAGGTTGTTGAACTAGATCCGTGGTTTAATCTAAGCGACGGGACGGTGCTCAGGTTCTAGCTACATGCCTACCTGCGGATTCGGGCGGCTGTTCTTCTACTATGAGTTGAGTGCATTCCGTTTCCGCTGCTCACCGAATACATCATCTAAGTCATTAATAGTTTGTTGGACCTAACTAGTGCTAGTGGCGAAGAAGTGAATGAGTAGCTTCTCATTTCCCAGCATGATGTCTCGCGCGGCATGTAACTGGAGGGTATATGGACTAAAGTTGGCGTCTGAGAAGAAACCTTAGCTAAGATGAGCACCATCGAACTGTAGTACTATATGCCACAGGCTCGTTTCACCTAGGCCTCCCTTAATATGGGAGAGTGTTTGCGCTGGCATGAGGGCGCGGATGACTTTAGAGTCGACCTCACACTCTTTAATTATGGGGGATTCGGCGAGATTCTAGACGGTGAAGCGAACTAGTGTAGTCTTATGGGCCTGACCACTCCCGTTGTCTTTAGATGGGTATGAGCAGGATAGCTTGATGGCACACTAGGTAATGTGTTCTTTATTAGCATTGACGATGAACTTCGCGTCCATGGAGTCCTTAGTTGGGGCGACGTATTCGTTGTTTAGCTTTATGGCCTTGAGAACTAGTTCTTCATCTTCAGAGGCTTTAGCTTCGGGGTTTGATGGGGTCTTAGTCGACGGCTTTGTGGTGGGAGCTTGCTTTGGGCCTTTAGGGTTCAATGGGGTCTTGGTCAACAGCTTTACGGTGGGAGCTTGCTTTAGGCCGGCCACGCAGTCTAGAAGACTATGTGCCCCCTCGCAATTACTACATGGTGCGGTGTAGTCGTTAGTGCGGTGGTTAGATGAACTATAGTTCTTGTAGGCCCTTAGCTATTTTGCGAGCGTGGCCGTGATGGCGGTGTAGTTACTCTTAGTGTGCCTAGACTCTTTGTAATGGTAGCATGTCAATTAAGGACATTTAGAACGCTTGTGTCCATCTTGGCCATAATTGTTATAAGTGATCTTGTCGCAGTCTTTTGCCTTGTGATCTAGTGACTTGCATTGACGGCATCGCGGTAGATTCTTGATTACATGGGTGAAGCTGCTGACAACGACCTTTTTGGTCGCAACCCTAGCCTTAGTCCCCGGGCGCTTAAAGACTACGACGCCTTTGTGGTATTTACGCTAGTCAAAGACTTGACTAAGATCGTTTCGTACGAAATGATCCTCTTTCGCATCCATGTTAACTCAAGACGTGTGGTCGTAATGTCTAGATAGAGAGGTTAGCTCATGCACCACATTATGGTCTGGAGAATAGGACTTACCAAGAGGGTCGTGAATGAGGTAGATGTAGGAAATGGGAAAGAAGTGGTAGCTAAGAGTAATAGAATATTGCTTGTATTCAATAGCTCTTTACTAAGTGGATAAAAGGGAAGAGTGTTATAGGGTAGAGAAGGGTGGGAGTTATGGGTGAAAGGCGACTAGAATAAAAAAATAATAAACAATAGAGGGAATAGAACACTAAATGAGACTAGCATAACTAAGCCTTGGCGCACTACCTGTAATTGCGTAGTCTGCGCTTTAACGGTAAGATTGGACTGGCATAATTCCATGTAGTAATAAAAGGAAAGGACGCGATGTTTGTCTAGGGGCTACCCACCTAGCCCACTCACGATGGTGGGCTGGGCGACGGTCCAGCACCGTCAAGCTCTATTCGACAGGGTATAGTTCCTGTGGGAGGAGAATAGTAAAGTGTAAGAGTTGAGAGGGTTGAGGTTGTGGTCCACGATATTAAATAATGGCCTAGGCGCGCTAGTTATTAGTGCCCTTTCACTACAGCGTCGTTGGGCATGGAGAACCCATTGTTTTTATAATGTAGAGACCATTACCATACATGTTTCTAATTCAGCTACTTAAAGATCCTACATCTATAAGCTTGCTGACGAATACGCAGCGCGATCTCTCCTCATGCTAAGGCGCTATATTTCACGGAGGAGGGAAGCGCAAAACCACTTTTAGACGCCTATCAACCATAACCTAAAAGGTTGATGCCTCTAAGGCCATATTTCCATATCTGCTTAATAAACTTGTCCTACTTTAATGTATCATACACTCCTCAACTAAACGAGGTTCACCACTTAGCTTGACCCCGCGCCGGAAGTCACCTCCTGTCTAGATAAAGTGATTAGTCGCTTTCTAAGATAGCTAACTTGTGGATTGGCCAGCACACACATAAGTGCCCTGTAACATGCAGGCCATGAACCACTTAAACTCTCTACTAGTGAGGTGGATTAGAGCCTGATGGTGCTAGACCGTCGCCTAGTCCACCATTACGAGTAGGCTGGGTGGGTAGCCCCTAATCAATTAATTAATCTAGCCATCCGTGTATAACATCAAACATGACGACGCACGTGATGCCCGCGAATACTGCAGCTCGTCGTATTCTATGACTGAAGCTAATCCTAAAAGCGCTTAGGGCCGTTATAGTTGGTTATAGGTGTGGGCTCTAGAGCCAATTAGTCACCGTAGTTTAGGGTAGTTTACGGTGAGAGAGTAGAGTAAAGCTAAAATCTCTCATACTTACGTGTAGTCTCTAGCAAATTTCTCGCTAGTTCGTCACGTCGTAGTGTAAACTTTAGTCTTTTACCGTTTACCTCCGCCCACTCTTATTAACCCACTTCCTTTGCTCTTAGTGCACCATCCTAATAGGATAGTTGGTGCTTCTATTCTATCCATTTACTATAAGTCTAACATGGCTTGTAGGTTTACTTACACTCCCCGTTTTCTTCTATGCCACCATGCGTCGCGTATGTACTGACTCTTGTCTAACAGCCATAAACACCACCTAAACCAGACCTCCACGCGGCAACTCGTAATGTCGGTCTCATCTAATTAACCTCAGAGGCCTGATGATACCTAGTATGAGATGAATAGCAGGCCTAGCTCAGTTGATGATTATTTCAAAGGTCTCGTCGTTTCCCGTGACATCTAGGATGAGAAGGCGACCACGTTAGAGCGAGCCGTGATTAAGGTTAAGGGTACTAACGACTACCGCGGAAGTAGCAAGGAACAGTAATTAGAGCACATGGCAGCGTTTCTGAAAAGGGTCCCTGAGCTTAACAACTAAGGTGCTAGCGTGCCCTTTAAATGGAAATGATTTGTCATCACTAGAATGATAGGCTAATTAGTCGGTCGGGCGAACCGGCGCGAAGCGAAGCCGGGACAAGAGAGTAAGTAGGCGGGGAAGAAAAGGAAACACCATTTAAAAAGTGGTAAGGATAAGGCATCTAGAAAGGCAGCTAAGAAGGCTATGCGAACTTAACGCGGAGATCACCACGAACAGCCTAACTCTAATAATGAATAACCCCTAGCAGCTGGCTCTACATCCATAGATACGTCAGTAGGATTTACGGTGATAGGCAACCTAGTTTTAGAGAAGGGAGATATGTAAGAAGCTGGTGTAGTAAAGGACGTAGTAGAGGCCATGAATGTTGACCATACCCTAATAAGGGCCGCCTAATTAGTAGTGCATACTCCATCACGTGTGGTACCTAATCTAATAGTAGCATCGTAATCGGCAGTGCATACTCCACCACGCGCGGTAATTGAGTACGGTAGGACTCCCACAAAGAATGTCATGTTAAAACGGGATCTGACATTAGCCTTCACGAAGAGCGACGGTTCTGAACCTACTCTAGTCGCCCTTAAATACATCATTAAAGGAGACGTTGTGACTCTAGGGGACATTAGGGATACCTTAAAGGAGTATGGCGTTAGTGATAGAGATGGCTTCTACATTAAGGGTCATCTAGATGAGGATATCATAGTTAGGAGCGACTGAACCTTGAACACGGCACTAGATTATTTCGTCGAATAAGGAATTAAGGAGGTCCGGATGGAATTAGCTTGAGCCTTGTTTAGGTCTGGGCAATAGAGGTACTTGGGATGGATAATGCTATGTGGTTGATACCGTACTATAGAACGAATCACTAGGGATAGGTGGACTTTGTACTCAAGGGCTATAGGACATCCCGGGTTACGTAATTAATCACGTGGACGTATAACTAATGTGAGCCCTAGAGGAGAGGGAAAGGTGGTATAGAATCCCCATGATTAGTAGTAGTCTCATGGACGCACTATAGTATGCGCTTAATAAATCAATTTAACCATCATGGTCTTAATTATCCTGCGAATGTAAATAAGAAGATGATTAATTTATAAACTACCACGGGCTATATAAAACTACTGAATGAGACTAAAAACTATCAAACATTACTAAAGTTTATTAAACATTACTGAATTCTACTATAGATTACCGTAGACTGTCATAGGATGCCACGATTTTTATCATGCACTAGGAATCTCTGCGCGGGTACTAAGATAAGGTGGCGCTAGGAACCCTACTTCCATGCCGTTCTTTGCATGCCTAGGCAAGCATTACCGGCCCTACCGCTAATAATAAAGCGAGAGCTCTTAAAGGCGATATCTCCTCATCTAGGGGAAGACCTCTCACTTCCTCACCTCTCTAAATAACACCACGGCGCTTTAGGCCTCAGCGCATGCGTATAGAGCAGTTCGCTATAATCCCCTGTAGAGGCTATCTACTAGTAATGGTGAAACTAACCTACTTCTAACGCGTGGTTAGGCGGTAATCTACGTTTGCTGACCTATCTAGCCCGTCTTCACCTCTCGTCGCCCTCTGGCAGCACTACCACGGGCGATGTGTACAGCCATTGCCTCACACGAATATCTGGCTGCCCTAAATGCCGCTTGCCCATCTTCTTATGGCGGTTACTAGAGCTTGATGGTACTAGACCGTCGCCCAGTCCACCATCGTGAGTGGGCTGGGTGGGTAGCCCCTAAAAACAAACCATCATTATTAAGCCATGAGCTAGGTCTAGATGCTTATCATAATGAGGATTTAGAATGATAAGTAGTAGCCAATGATCCCTGGCTGCTAGTATCGCCTCCTATAGGAATCCGACGCCTTCTCGCGTTCCGTGAAGATGCGACAGCTTACTTCACTAGAGTATAAATTGGCGTAATCTTCACCATATTATAAGGAATAGGTAGTAGTATGACGTAATTGTTTGGGAAACTACTAGAATATTAGTGTTTCCTCCTCTAGTTACGGATTTCTGCATTAAACACGCGTTTTCCACTCTCACACCTTAACACCAAGCACACCTTAACACTAAGCACACCTTAGTACTTAAACCATAACCACTCTTCTCTATATTTCGTGTAGCTCTTCATAAACACTCTACTTCTCGGCGCCTTTAGTAGTTTTCTACGTCTATTCTTCCTACGCGATCGTGTACCGAACGTCGCAGCCCGCCTATAGTAAGCTATCATGTACGGCGTGGGAAGCAGCGAGGCCATCAAGCGGTGACACGAATCAGACGACGACTTAAGCAGCTCCCTAGACACGTCTCGTAAGAGCAAGAGATAAGATAAGGGAGCGCACACGCATACGTTTCTTGACGCACGCGAGCAACCATAAGACGTCGCGGTTCCTAAGTATGTACTAGCTGCAGAGCTAATCAACATAGGTAACGTCATACTATAGCTACGTCACGTAACCTCTATAGCACCCGTTAGTATCTCTAAACTCAAATATCTCTCTAATACGCTGTTAGGAGTATGGGACGGGTTAAAAGAGGAGGTGCTCGCGTTAGGGTTGTAATTTGATAAAGGAGTTCATCTTCTATAGTGGCATAGGGATAATACCCTCATCCTTAATAAGTTCGTATTCATGACGGTGATTGAGGAACTTGTGGAGTGGGGCATGATGAGAGTTGACGTATGGATTGATTATAACTAAGAGAACACCAACCCTAGTCCATCACTAGCAGAACTAAAATAGGATGGGCAAGTTGACAACGACCCTAATGTTCACTCAATAGTAGACCCTCTAAGTAATGATCAAGACGACGAATCCCTTAGAGACCTGATGAAGACTCCTTAATAGGATGGGAAAGTTAATAATGACCCTAATGTTCACTTGATAGTAGACCCTCTAAGTAATGATTAAGACGATGAATCCCTCAGAGACCTAATGAAGACTCCTTAATAGGATGGGAAAGTCAACAACGACCCTAATGTTCACTTGATAGTAGACCCTCTAAGCAATGATCAAGACGACGGATCCCTTAGAGACCTGATGAAGACTCCTCAACAGGATGGGAAAGTTAATAAAGACCCTGATGTTCACTTAATAGTAGACCCTCTAAGTAATGATTAATACGACGGATCCCTTAGAGACCTAATGAAGACTCCTTAATAGGATGGGAAAGTTGACAAAGACCCTAGTGTTCACTCTATAGTAGACCCTCTAAGTAATGATCAAGACGATAGATCCCTTAGAGACCTAATGAAGACTCCTTAATAGGATGGGAAAGTTGACATAAAGACTACGGTCCCAACGAAGGATCAGCAGGAACGGCCTAGTAATAATAGCGATGGCTCTAATGATGATTCCGATAGGGATTCTGATAGTAATTCTAATAGTGCTTCTAGTGATGAACCTGACAGTGATCCTGACGAAGAGTATCGTGATGACTCCGACAGGGATTCTGATAGTGATTCTAGTGATGATTCTGATAGTGGTTCTAGCGTTAGGGCTGATAGTGATTATGGCGACCCTGACAAACATTCTAGGGTTCGGCTACACTATCTAGGTCGCAACAAATCCGCCCATGCCTCTCTAAATAAACTACGCGCCCCGTCTACTCTCGTAGAGAAGCCCCAAGCTTAGCTAGTACGATACGTGCAYAAAACAGTCAGAAATGGAGAGGAGGACAATAGTCTAGATACGGGGACTACGCTGGATAGCTTACTTAAGGCCGAAACGGGCCTTTCTAACTCATACTTTACTAGGGAGGAGCTGCATGATGCTAAAGCGAGGATGTCAGCCATCTTTAATAGTCTACATAACATGATTAGTAGTGATCTTAGCGCAAAGTTGGAACACGTAACTAAAGTTAACTTAGAAGCGGTGCTCTAGTACTTTCCTGAAGTCACCATCTAATAGCTTAAAGAGGGGGGACTTGTTGACCTTTCGCCTAAATAGGGTTTTCGTAAAGATTTCCGCCCTTACCCTTACTAGCTTGTGTTCGTATGCCGCGCATTTCTATAGGAACGCAACATTATTAGTGGTGGCCTCTGCGGTGATGATCCTAGTGTAGGGAAGATGATCTAAATGCTCCTCCTAGTCGTCATGAATTGGGAACACTGTCTAAACGTCATCGACGTTAAGAACGCTCGCGAAAACGGACTAAGAACACACCTAGCAGAAGACGCTCTAGAAACCTAAAAATGCCTGAGTTGAGGCAATGGCTGCCCCCTGCCCTGTTTCTACTAAAGATCTAATAAACATTTGTATAATAAACCTGTATAGAGAGGGATGACTATAGCAATCGTTCCGTTAGCTGTAAACCAATCCTTCATAAGCGATGTAAATAAGATGTATTTAGGTAGTGATTAGTTAGAGAGGAAGCACCCCTTCCGTATGGCAATCCTCCATCCTAAGTATAAGAGGAATGCTGGCATCTAGGGTGGACTTACTCCCGACGAACTTCGCGAAATTAGTAAGGCGCTAAATAAGTGGAAGTATGAAGATCATGAGAGTAGTGATGAGGAAGGTGGTTAGTTAGAACCTAGGTTTTCTAGCCCCGTGACTACCTTAGTAGATGCTATAGGAAATATGGCATCTAAGACTTCTGCCTGGTTTCTACTCGTCGTTACCCGCGGCACCCTTAAGAACCATCTTAAAGACCCCTTGACGGTTCACTGAACGTCGAATTTCTAAGGGTTAGGGCGCGGACCTGCATGAACACATTCTAAATCATAGTCTATCTAGCAAGTAGGGCGAATCTTATGGGATGAGTGCCACATAGAAATGAAAGGTGAGGTTCTCATGATGTTCATTACCGCATGTTCTAGTGCGTACTAGACAACGTTCAAGGAAGTTATGCCCATCTAGGGATTTTCCGGCACACCCGATGATGGTAATCTAATGATGCCATTTAGGCTCCTTATAAAGAATTTGTGGACTAATGAGTGGACGGACTCTAATCTAAAGGCGGAATACAAGCTACTTAGAAAGCTTTTAAACTTAAGAGTAAAGCAATGCCACGACGAATTTAGAAGGATCCTTGAGTTATCTAAGCGTAACCTAGAAGCCGCGTTAAAGGATAAGTCGTTGGCTAAAATCACTAAACTGTTCTAAGAGAACGCTCCATTCTTTATCATCCGCCGCATAGAAGACACTATCTAGTTTAATGGCAAACTAGTTCTTCCTAAGGGTTGYAAGTTCATTCACTAGGTACTTAAGGTCCATCCCTCACTAGTAGAACGCGAAATCATACACGGCTTTAAGGATGCGGTGGCAAGTGAGCGAAAACGTGCCTTTTAAGAGAAGAAGGACGCGTGGAAAAAAAAGAGTGTAGCGTAGAGAGAAAGGGAAGGACCTCCTATAGCACTAATCATTAACAAGTCTATCCATTACCTAGCTGCGCGTGTAGTAGCCGTCGTCGCTAAGTTTATTTGAGCATGGATGAGTCGCCGCGAAAAGGATCTTACGGGAGCTGGTGTCGTAGCCTTAACTAATCAGGATCTATTAATTTTGGCCTAGATGAAGAATCCCCTTAACGCTAAGTTCACCATCATAGTGGAACGCAACTTATAGAATAGTACGAAATTCGCGGCTATTCTGGATTATACTAATCACGTGAAGAGAAACCTAAGATAAGATGGTTCACTAAGTAAGATCATATGGGCTTCTAAGATACCCATCCTCTGAGCCATCTCTTATAATTGTATGGCTAAGATCTACTAAGTGCGGGCCATTGTTAGATATAGCCCTAAGAGTTTTCCTGACGTCTCTCGCGTACGGGCCATGAATAGGTTTAACAATAATGATTAGGTTTGGATTATGATCGCAGCTCTCAGATTAGTTAACGTAGCCTTGAACGGACAACGCGCAAGCTATGGCGGTCTGCTTGAACCAACTAGTAACTTTAACTGGGTTAAATAATTCTTCCATTAATATGACCGCTAGGGTCAGACTAAGCCTTACGTGTATGGCGTCATAGTTCATAATTTGGGGTCCTTAATAGAGCGTAGGATTATGGGTACTTTAGATTAGCACAAGAAGATGCGCGGAGGGATATAGGGTGGTAGACAGGACTCTATGGCTGATATAACTAAAGCCATGGGTTTAATTGATCTTACGGGCGAGGACAATGAGGATGGAGGCTCTAGCAGAGTCGTAGATGAAGACAGAGAGGGACAAAACATGCTACTAGACGAAGAATTTGTCTAGGATAGCTGTAACGGCTTCGTCACTAGTTAGAGTAGTCTTGATTAATTAGGAAAAGGCAATGCTGTTAACAGGAACCCCTACTTGACTAGTATAAAATATGTGACTAGCGTGGTGTAGGCAATAGCCGTAAAGTGTACGTTCATTTCTAATCATCCTTTAGAGACTATGACATCTTCGACCCAGCTTCTCAAATTAACCCATTTTACTACTCGCATCTACACATAGGACTATGGGCTTGACCTATTCATCGCTATAGTAGCACGCGGTAGTATAATGGAACTTCTAGTGAACGCATGCTTCTGCTTTTCTGACACTAGCCTTAAAGGCACGCACTGAGAAAGGAGCGCTTCGACTTGCTAGTAAGAAGCATCCTATAGATCGTTAATACACTTACCCGCGGTACTACACCATAAGAGGCTCTGCGTCTACGGATAGTCCGTGGCAAGTTCCTTAGTACGTCGGCAAACGTTAAGAAAACCACCCTCATGATACGCCTGTGCACAGTTTATAAGAAGCCTCACGCTTGACCGTGTACTAGGTATAAAGGTGCCCGTTAATGGTCGACAACCTACTAAGGCCTACCCGTAAGCTGCTGCGTGAGACATTTGCTAAATGTGATGTGCTAAGAGGAGCTACGAACGCAGTAATATCTGAAGCAAATTAACGGCGTTATGATTCACTAAGAGTGTGTGATAGAGGCTATGAGAATTGTGCTCGTGAAGATAGGTGGAATTATGGTCAGCTAGTTCGCAAGCTGGCCTAAGTGCCATGGTATCAGCGTAAATAGCGGAGACTACTATTATCTTCTTAGGATGGTTATTAGCGCGGATAAAATAGTGGTAATTCTTCATAGTATATAATAGTCTCGTTTAACCGCTTTACGGATTACTTTTAGAGTCGTGGGGCCCATCGTGCTAAGGTTTGATGATGTTCTACTGGTTGAATTGCCTGAGAAAAGGTGGGTTTAAGAAGTAAAGGTGAGAGAATTAAAGGAAGGAAATATACTAACTTTTGCCAAGCTAAATCCGTATAGCATAGCCTAGCGGGCAGCGAAGCGAAGGCGAAAGGGGAGGGAGAGGAAAAGAGAGAAAGGCACATCTCCAACTAATTAACACTAGGAAATGTCATAAGAACCCGTAGGTAGAGTCAAGAACACCATTAATGTCTCACCCCTAGGGGCAATAAGATTGAGTAGTTTATAGTACTTTTTAATAGTCAATAGTACTTTTTAATAGTCTATAGTACTTTTCACTAGTTTGTGATACTTTTTAATAGTCTGTAATAGTCTTAAAGTATCATCGCTAGAGGAAAGATTAAGTAGTCTAGTGCTTCCTAATAGTCTATAGTACTCTTTCATAGTTTATGGCACTTTTTAATAGTCTATGATAGTCTTAAAGTCTTACACTAGGAGCAAGATTGAGTAATATAGTACTTTTTAACATTCTATAGCACTTTTTAATAGTTTATAGCACTCTTTAACAGTTTGCGGTACTTTTTAACAGTATGTGACGGTCTTAAAGTCTCACACTCGGGAGCAAGATTAAGTAGTCTATGGCACTTCTTAGGGAATCCTCAGCGCTCGTACTATAATGACTACTATAGGCTTACCTAGAGGAATAAAGCGATTACTAATTCGCTTCGATAATCCTTAGTTTCCTCTGACTTAGCCTCTATTAGTATCGCCCAATTAGTCTTAGAAGCCGGTCCGGCTTCTAATATTTGAAACTACTCTAAAGCCGATTCGCTTGAGACGATGGATACCCCACGTCCACACTAAGGCAAGCCATTAAAAGAGCTTGAGGTCATTTCTAATGATATCTCGACTTCGTCGTTTGTTTATGCACTTTAGCTAGGTATGATCGTAATCCTGGTTTCTGCATCATTAGTAGAGGCGTGATAGAGCACTTTTTATGTAGCGAATCGTGTACACGGATCACTAGCAATGGGGTGCATCGCTGAGAATTTACTTTGAAACTACTGAAGCTGATTCGCTCGAGACAATAGATACCCCACGTCTATACTAAGGTAAGCCATTAAAAGAGCTTAAGGTCGTTTCTAATGATATCTCGACTTCGTCGTTTGTTTGTGCACTTTAGCTAGGTATGATCGTAATCCTAGTTTCTACATCATTAGTAGAGGCGTGATGGAGCACTTTTTGTGTAGCGAATCGTGTACACGGATCACTAGTAATGGGGTGCATCACTGAGAATTTGCTTTGAAACTACTGAAGCCGATTCGCTCAAGATAATGGATACCCCACGTCCACACTAAGGCAAGCCATTAAAAGAGCTCGAGGCCTTTTCCTATGATAATCTTGGCAAGTGAGGACGGGCGAGCACCCTCTTATAAGGGTGTGGCTGCCTACTATAAGCGAGTAGTTAATGAGTCCACTAAGCGATTTTCTTCCGTGAGGGTGCTCTCATAAAGTAGGAGCATCACTTTGAATTTGTAAAGTAGATTCGTAATTACTATGAAGCCGGCACGCTTGAGACGATGGACACTCCACGCCTACACTAAGGCAAGCCATTAAAAGAGCTTGATGTCTTTTCTAACGGTAAACAACGTAACTTTACACTACTCTATTAAAAACACCACCACGTGTGGAGATCAGGACGTGACTAGAGGCACTAGAGAGTGAGCTAGCCCTTAAAATCGCTATTTCTGAGAAGTGCCGTTTGAACGTGCTCTGAGACATTCTTAATACTAGAGCTTATATTAATGGTTCTATAAAAGTCAATCCGGCTGGGGAGTCACCATTAATAATTGCGCTAAGAGTGGACTATACCATGGCGGCATCATTCCTTCTTAAGCATGGTGCGGACCCGGACAATTAAGAGTATGGATGCTGAGGGCATGAATTCTCTCACCCTTTCCGTTTAGCGCTGAGATAGCGACGGGAAAGATTTACTATGTCTTAAAGGACGCTAAAGAGAAAGGTGGTAAGGCGATGCTGACTTATGAAGAGGCTTCCGTGATTCTAAAGTGATGGCGGGGGGTCGTTAATTAAAAGAGTTCGACGAACAAGAGGATGCGCATTAGGTGAAAGCGCGCAAAACTCGTTTAGTGACAACACGGCGAGACGACGAACGTCCCTAAGGTTGTGACGGATACTTTAAATAGGAGAAACCTGGCCAATGACGCTAAGCTAAAAAGAGTGAGAAGAATGAGTCAATCACATATCTTCTCCACTAAAATCCAAGCCATCATTAAGTAATATCTCTCTAGTACCGACCCCTAGGCGCGGCACTTAAAAGGCTTTATAAGACAATGTCACCTAAATTCCATGCGCCGTCTTGCGGGAGTAACAATATAATTACGATGGCATAATAAATAGCCTAATAAAGATAAACCACAACGGCGATTTGCTTGCCCTAGGGGCTGAAAAGCATAACGGCAGTTTCGTTGATAACCTCCTATAGAACGGGCGCGGGGAGTATTGGGCCAAATAGGTTAGTAATGCGGTACGGGACATAATGCGGGTTGACGACGGTCTTTATAGTTAAGGCATTTCATTGACTATTCTAGATCCAGCACTAAATAAGTCTGCTAGTTCAGGAATTATAGAGGAACCTACTAATCTTAAATTCACTTTCATCCACCGCTTGAAGAACACCACTAGCCACGAAGTTAGTAGCTATAGGCTAGGGCCATTTACTAAGGAAATGACACCCCTGAGCCTAAAACATCTTAGATCTCGCTAAGGCGAGTCGATCTCCCTTCTAACGGGCTCCATTTTCGGTAGGGATCAGGCCAATCTCTTATAGACCAAGGGCATCGGCGGGTGCCTTGGAATGTCTTCTCCAGCCTCGCCACTCTCGCCATGCGCAGACAAAGGGTCTCGTAGGAGGGAAAGGTAGATTGACGTTAGTGATGGGTCTGATTACACCCCCTTTAATGATGGCAACACAATCACTCGCAAGATTTAGAAGAAATAAAAAGTAGGACTTACCCTACCCACCCCTTCACATTCTAGGAAGGTTCGACGTCTAGAATTAAGTGATTCTGAATATGGAGTCCCGCGGACACTAGAGTCCCTAAGCTGTTGTTCTAGAACAGAGATGGAGATATTATATTGGTTGAGTGGCGAATGGTTGGATACTCTAAGCTCGAGTCATTGCGCAATCCTAAATGATGTGGTACTCATGGTGTAGACGGCTAGCTTGAGTTTTTGATTTTAGCAACGACGTGCGAAGAGATAGACTGAAGAGGCTATTTGGGCCTAGCTCGAGCATGATAAGGCCATCATGAAAATTAATAGCGATGATGGCGTTAGAAGAGTGGGGTAGCTAAGGCCTAGAGTACGAGTCTCATCTAACGATGGTTAGTGGGGATGGCGTTGTTTGAATCTAATTTAACCTCTTCAAAGTGCGATTTCCGTATAAGGATGATAGTTCTAGGGAGATGGTGGAAGATAAGTGAGCTTGGCAATATTAGGTGTGGCGGGGCTAGCGTCGGTGGAACTTAAGTCCTCCTCTTGAATGTGAGGTCTCTCTAGCACCCATTCACTAATGCAATCAATCGTAGCATCCTATACGTGGAGACTACCTAATTCAGCATCACTGGCCGTGTGAGTCCGTGATTAGAGTCAAGCTAGTGCTTTTACCACTCTTTACTAGCACTACTAAGTCATTAGGTGGCTCATTACCATCCCTGCTGACGTTGGAATTAGATATGGTGTCCTAGGACGTATTCTAAAGGTCGTCGGAGAAAGGGCGTTGCCATGAGTTAGAGCTGCTTCTCCGCCGCTTTCGTCCCCGTGTCTATCTATTAATCTGATCCCCCTCTCCATTACCCCGAGCGTCCTTAGGTAAGGAGGTGTCGCGTTGTCGTTTACGGGGGCTCTAGCTGCGGGACTTGGATTTAGAGATGCGCTGTCTGCACTGATCTCCTAACAGCTCACTCTAGGTGGTGCCGCCCTCGCTGGCCCAGATGAACAGCCTGCGGGTTAGGCCCCGTTGCATAAAGGTCTCAGCCTGTGCAAAAACGGTGAACGCGAACTAGGCTAGAAGGCATTTAATTGAGACCCTGATGATTGGCTGTAGCTTCACGTTGTGATATAGATGAGAGAGCTTGGGATCTGGCCCTAGTGACATGACGTGAATACACTAGGCGGATGCCTTTGGCACGATGGCGAACTACTTTTGGTCGAACATCGTATGCACATTAGATTGGAGTAGTATCGCGTTTCGAGGGTCATCGATTGGCTCTTGCCCTGGGTGGGATTGGTTGGTGTACTTGACCATTTCGTTCGTGCTAAACTAGCTCTCCTCACTCCTTAGCATAAGGTGTGCGTGCTCAGTTCTCTCCACATTTCGTGTCAGGTGGTAGAAGACGTTGTGACTGAGTACGGCGTCCGTTCTACTGCTCTAGCGAGGCAGGATTCGATCAGCGGGCTGCTTGGGCACGTTACACGACGTCTAGTGCTTGGGCAGGTCGTTGTGGGGAAATCGCTAATGGGTAAAAGATGGGATGATCGGATATTTTACTATTAGACACACGTTAGCACCCGTAACGTACGGGCGGTAAAGAGGGTGTTTAGTAGCAGGGCGTTTAGGGAGGGGGAGTTACTACATCTAGGAACGCRAAAGTAATAGTTCTTCGCTCTAAGAATACCATCTAGTTGCACGGGTATAGGGGGTCCTTCACGCGACTCTAATAGGAAGCCATCCCACTAGCTGTTGGTAATAAGGGCACACGCCACTCGTGCCGTCTCATGGTGTATTCCTCCTCCTCGATGGTCTAGGGTGACTAATGCTAGTAGAGTGACATGCTCCTCATATCTAGGGTGGCGGAACTAGACCTTATACCCTATATCACTAGGTATGTCCTCACCCTTATCTRGATGCGTAGGGGGTTCGTATGGCGCGCGTAGTTAGATTTCACCGCTTTCCGCGCTCTTAGTAGACATGCTGATGAGAGAYAACAGCTACTATTATAGYRAGAATAAAAATAACCTAAATGGTGGGGCCTRTGTTCTAGTATCGCATGATAGATAAAGTTGCAACGTRGAAGCTAGCGYGGCTAGGTGGCATGTAGCTCGCGGAACTTCTACRGCCTAGCTTACTAACTAATATCCRTACCTGTCTAGCTAGTATCATCTCTTCTAATTTTGAGTAGTCTTATAGGATGTAACGTAAATTAGTAAAAACAACACTAATCTTCATACTATTYATATAGATTACTATTATCTATRATAGAAGTTATCACAAGGCAAGGAYAGTTTAAATTAGAAGTCGTAACTCATCACGTGTTTTAGGGTTCTTAGCGCGTTTYAATACRACGCGTTAGGCGAGGTAGGTACTAGACCTRACATCCYACCYATCACAACCCTAGATCACTATAAGCTAGCGCCATAAACGCTRCTRAAGGTGAAGACCTCTCTAATGTCTTAAGCCGCGTATATGAGAGGGCCCTTCCACCTRTAGTRAGCTTGGCCYRGGGGYAGAGCTAGAGTTAGAYGGTTCGTAGTACTCTACCTTAGAAAGTATAAATATAATAAATTCTATAYAGATTTAGTGTTCTTTTTATTTTTYAAAATCTTGTGTYAACTTTAACCCTATGATAGTAGTACGGGTTTTCCTCTRAGTATCRAAACTATTAGTATGTTCCTCTTAGGAAAYGAGCTAGAGGTTCTTCATCTGTTRAAGTAGCTAGGYAGGATCATAACCCCGTTRATAGTGGYATACACYATCATCTYACTTAGGCCGTAAGATCRTCACCGTCCGCGCACCTTCTAGYAATTAGCCTTAGATGCTAGGTAGGTTCTCGCTTCTAGGAYAGCGTRGCTGCTTTCYTYRGACTAAACCCGTGAAGCTGACCTCGTCTATGAGATTRTTCTCGTAGAGCACGGGCATTACTAGGAGGTTGCGGAACAACCTTAAGACTTTCTYRAAGCTRACATGCTYAAAATCATRGACACTCTACGTCCACGCTRAGGCAAGCYACTTAGAGAGCYGAGACGTTTCCTRGAAACGTCTTAGGAAGAAATGACGGAGGAGCACTAARGGGGAAGACTGACTAGCGYAGGTCTACGTCACGTTGTATAAACTACYATGGCTAGCGGCCGTGGCTAATTAGCGCGACGTRAGCTCCCTTACCTCTCCATACCACCGTGCGGTAATTCCATGGGACGTCACTAGAAGGGGGGATGAGAATATCCCCGCCGTCRATAGYACTATCCRCCACGCCGTGTAATATTGTTCTCACGTCTCATGAGCCTAGACGTGCTTCTAGAAGCCTAGATGGTAGATTAGGAGAGGGTATGTTAGGTRGTAACCCTTTCACYGACCCCTTYAGCGGTTAGATGCGCTGAGACGCGAGTTAGAGTAGGCYAAGGATCTTCYACGGGATATGATTCTTCCTRTAGTGGGCTTCCTAGAATCTCTATGCTAATCTTRATYAGGAGGTGCTTRTAACGCAGACGTRGCACTTAATGTAAACTTGATAGGATCGTAATGGAGATRGGTCTAGTRATGTTAAGGTAAGCTAAGAGGGAAGGCTTGGTATGATATTAGCTTTTAACATACTTGGCTATTAAATGAATGAGATTAGCACCTTATTCTCTTAGTTTAATACCTGGGCTYRAGCTTGCTACTAAATTAGTATCGACACTTTATTGCTCGTGTGGTTGTACCTCTAGAGTAGGAGGGGCATCTTTATCTAGGCTGCCTAAGCTCCATGAATCTAGCATCACTGTAGATAGCCGAGCGTTCTAGATGGTAATGGTATGATTGGGTGGGCTATTCGTTGGCTCGCTTTAAATAGAAGAGATAGGCAGCTGTGAAAACTGATTATACTCATTAGAATTAAAGTTGCTCCCTCGTCTAATTACGGCTTGTATAGCGGACGGTGCCAAATGAAGAGATTCCTAAGGAGGTTCCGCCGTAAAGCTTTYACTTGAGTTCTGTGTGGAATTGAGTTAGGGTAGTGGACTCACTAGGGATGGTGTTTATAGAGAGCTCTCAACTACGGGCGGATTCCTACGTGGTCGCGGCGTAGCTTTTGTTAGGGATATGCTTAGAGCGGCTTTTAATGCTCCCTAAACTAATCTCTTTTTATTCTCCCACTCTTCTATTAATTCTATAGTTGCATTCTTTTTCAGCTCCTAATCTAGAGTCTAAGGCCGCTTTGTATTTAGATTRACTCCTTCCCATTTAATTAGGTAACCTTTCCTTAGGTGCTCGTTAAGAATGCTCTTCGTATCCTAGTAGTCTTCTCCCCCTCTTTTTCTATCTATTTATGGGACTCAAGATGTACTAGGGTGCTTGTTCTTCTCGCGTTTTCTGTTCGGCGTGGTATGATTGGACATCTTCTAAGTATGTTAYRGTTAAAGTGAGGTAGTTTACACCACTCTAAGCTACTTTACATAACTCTAAGGTAGTTTACATCATTCTRAGGTAGTTTATAGCAATATAGGGTAGTTTTATCATCTCACTACTAGGGGTAATAGTAGAGCAGGATAGTTTCTAGCACGTGCCGCATACGAGATGATGAACTTATTAGAGYGCTTCTAGCTATCATAAATATAATCTTTGTAGCTCTAAAAGACTTATGGCCCGCCCCCCTACATAGTTTATAGTACCCTATAGTACTTTAACTATCTTTACCCCATGGTCATAGCTAGAATGGGGTACGTTATGGTACTACATGGTACTTTGACTATGTTATTCATACTTTGAGCATGTTATTCCTATGGACATAGTTAGAATAGGATAGTTTACGGTACTCTACGGTACTCTATATTACCCGCTAGAGGTAAGGTTATAGCTTATAGCACCCTACCTTAGCTAGAGGAAATAGTATAAAATCTATATTAGTTTCATATGCCCTACGCCCTGAAACCCTATGTTAACCTTGACCCTTTGTTAGTAGTAAGTGCGTCTGTGATGGTAGTGGTAGCGACGCTGGTAGGGCATTAAGGGGCCGCGGCGCGGCTTAACTAGGCTCTTACTTATAATGCTGGCCCCATCCCTTAAGGCCCATGGCGCTAGCTAGACGGTGGGGTCGCTAGACGGGCCGTATGGTCAGGTCGCGCGCGGGAGAAGCAGACATCGACGCGGCCCACTAATTAATGCCATACGCCGCCGCTACGAACCCTCGCGAGGGCGCCCTCGCTGATGGCGGGTGCTCTAGGATGATGCCACGTGAGCTGCTTGATGGCCGCCCTACGAGGGCCTTGGAAGATGGAGAGCATGAGACGCACGAGGTCGTCGTCCTAGCGGGCCTAGGAATGCTCCACTAGGGCGTAGATGTGGAGGGCCCTAGGAGTATTAGTGGCCGTAAGGGGCTAGCCCCGCGCAGCGTAGGCCCGCGTCACGAGCTTGAGGGAGTCCGCGCGGACAGTGAGGGACAGTAGGCGGGGAAATTGATATGGGGTGATGATCATAGGGTCTTCCTCCGGCGCGGTGGGTAGCTACAAGGTGAGGGATGTGAGCGACGAGGCAGCTAGGGCTAGGCTGGACTAGATGACGGAGAACGGCATGGCTAGCTCACCGCTAGATGAAGGGGAGGGGGTGGATGATGTCTTGAGTAGGAGGAACAGCGTGCTAAGTCTTAGGATGCGCCGGATCAGTCTAGCTATGGCCTTAGCGGCGTCTGTGGCGCCTAGGCTGGTGGCCATGATATCTAGGCTCTCTAGGCCGGATGATGGGAGCGGGGCCACGCTGTCCGGAACGGTGCTAGGTAGGATATCACGGAAACTAACTAAAAGGCTTCGCATGGAGGTGACGCTCACGACGGCGTGTAGTAGCTCCATAGAGCAGCCGCTCAGGTGTAGCCTGACCGCCCGGAGGCGACTAGTTAGGGATAGGGGTAAGGCGGACCATAGGAGACTAGCCTCTCGCGCGCTCTCGTCGCGGTCCCATTCGTACTAGTCACTTAGGTTAACGACGAGGTGGTGTAGCCCCTGGCAGGAACGGATGAGCTCTAGGGCCTATCGCCTCTGCCCACGCTAGACTACGCCCTCGCGCTCATCAGGGTCGCGGCGGCTCGAGCCTAACTAGGAACAGCCCAACTCAAGCCGCCGCGTGATCTGTAGACGCCCTAGCTGCCCGCGGGCTGCGTCTAGTATGTGGCTAGCCAAGCGTGAGCTGGTGGTGATGTTAGTGTAGAGAGCGTCGTGGGCGATGGCGCCAAGGTGGCAGCACACGCGATAGAGTGCGGCGAGATTAGCCGGCGCGAGCCACTAGCAGATCTCGGCCGTGAGTTCGGCTGGCAAGGGGGTGCCGGCGTCTATGGCCGTTGTTGATAGGGCTGTTAGTCGGGGGGGTGGCTGTTTAAGGGAGTCGTTGGAATGATGGTTAGGGTGTGGGCGCGAGTGAGCCTAGGCGCCTCGCAGCATGGGGATTATGTGACACGGTGCAACAGCTATCTGTAGATTACATGGTACTATGTGGTATGGTATAGTATGTCATAACTATGGGATGGTATGATATGCTGTGATGGGTTAGTATGATACGTGTTGGGGTAACTGATAATGGACGCTAGTAGACATGACTTGCATCGTCGTTAGTCGTGTATATGTCGTCTAAGTCACATCTCTTAGGTAGGCCCCGCTCTATCGTTAAGTAAGGGTAATCAACTCCTAGACGTACTACCTAAGACTCCGCGTTTAGTAATAGTACTATGGTAGTAGCATCTTAAGGAGCCTAGCGAAGACTTCTCGTGATTAGTGATGCGCTGGGAGGTGGGATAGGGGATAATGGCGGTTTCATTAGTGACACGCCACACGGCGGGCGCGGAAAATAGTAGAATGGAGAGGTCGTCGGCTCCATTAAGGCGACGTAAAGTGCCAAGTGAGTTGACGTTGACCTTACTAGCCATGGCACGTACTTAATAGGAGTAGTTCCCCCACTAAATAAGCCTGCTATCTTGAGAATTAGGGGGATCAGCGCGTGCGGGGAAGCTACCTGTTCATCACGTGGGCCCATGGGAGAGTGCATTATATGTTAGAGAACTAATGTCAGTTAGTATATATATAGCGTCTACTAGCTATGAAGTCTTATTTTTTCCCCACATCATTAGCCATCATCTGCGGCGGGTGACTAGCGTGCCATGAACCTGGGCCCATCCGGCGGGGCGGGCCGTCCCAGGCTAGATAGGCCCAGGGCCGTGGGTGGAGGGTTGGGGGCTATAGTGAGAATTGATACGCCCGGTCGTCTTCGCGCATAGGCGTCGCGCCTAGGCTGATGAGCTCGTGCATGGTGGCCCTGTCAGGGCATAGGTCTAGGTTACGTGGTAGGTAGAGCTAGAGCTCCCACACGGCCATGGGGTGCTCCCCACGCACTAGGGGACGGATGAGGGTGAGTAGGTCGTTCTACTCTAGCGTGGGATCGATCCTCTCAATGTTGAGATATAGGCGGAGGACTAGCGGCACGTCATATTCGCCCGTCGGCGTCAGGGACTAGCTATTAGCGGCGTAGGCCTGCGACAGGATACGGAACACAGGCGGCGGTAGTGCTAGGTCCCGGAGACGTTGGAATTAGAAGGGGACGACGCGCCTAGCGCTCTCTGGCGCGCACGACATGACGAGCGTCACGTTGACGAGGAACTGAGCGGTGGGGTAGAGGGCGGCCTAGATGGTGGAGATCTTTATGGCTAAGGGCTTAGCACGCGATCGTAGGGTGAGGCGGAGCGTCTCTAGTAGGGTGAGTCGACGCAGGATTACGGCCACCTCACGCGTGATGACCACCCCACGGGCGCATTAGCTGCTAGTGGTGATAGTGGTGGAGGACGGTGTCGTGACGAGCATGTTGTCACATGTCAGGGACAGGTTTAGTAGTAGGGATACACTGGAGGCCTCTAGCGTGGGCCCGTCTATGAGCAGGTCCTGGCACTAGACCATAAGCGTGTGGAGTTCTGGGGAGCTGAGTATTATGTGGATGAGGGCCGTTGAGTAGGTGCCTAAGAGCAGCTTCACGTGCCGCAGGCGACGGTGCGGTGCATGGAAGGCGGATCACATTAGGGAGGCCCTATGGTGGGGGTCCTATGATGAATGTCCATATGGCTCCCTCATGTCGACGCAGAGGTCCCGCACTAGCACGGCGTACTCTAGTAGCTTAAGTGCCTCCTCCTAGTGTCGTGTTAATGTGTCGGTGGCGGCGTGGTAGGTGCTGGAGTCAGACGGGAAGGGCGCTAGGAAGTGGAGGCTCATCTCCTTTACTAATGTCAGCTAGGTTGGTGAGGTCATGCTACGGCGGTAACGACCTAGTGTGAAGTAGGACGAGACGAACACCCTTGAGCGCATCACCGCATTAGTGATGGCGTTGAGCTCCTGAGAAATGAGTAGTAGGCGTCGTAGGTCACCGTGAGGTAGTAGCTGCGCGACTAGGGCCATAACCTGCGTGGAGAGGGGCCTCCCTGGCCTAGGGGCGGGACATGGGCCTATGACGGTAGTAGGGGCGGTTGGACGGGAGGATGACTGGCGTGGTGATTAGCTAGTGGTGGCGGGCGTGTGGGATATATATATGTGCACGTACGCCATAGGCGCTAGTCGGCGGGTGAGGCTACGGCTGTGGCTCTCACCTCTGTTCCCCTCCACGTAGGCCCAATATTGCTAGTCTAGCGTTGCTGACATTAACGTCCGCGGCTCATACGTTAGGAAAGGTCCCTTAGATTGCGATTACTCCGCCGCCTAAGCCCATGTGATCTAGTGTTGTGCGTGAGTAGGTCTTCTTTAACCTAATGCATACGTGAGGATGTGTTGTTTTAGCGTTATGATGTTTGAGGCTTAGATAGGTTGCCATCATATTAGACTCCTACATCTATGAAGAAGAGATATTCTATAAGCCACGCAACACCTAGCGTGTTTATGGGCAGTAATTTACTAGGGCGTATAGTGGCATTATCTCATGGTTCGTCTTCTCCCTCACCGCTCTTGAAAGTCCTTAATTGAAATATTAAGTATCGTAGCAAAAGCCCACTTAGGCTAGAGCCAATTATAGTTTAGATCTAATGGCTTGGGATTTTTCTTGAAAGTATCATCTTAACATAGTTTATTAAGTCCCCGCCACTATTAATTTCGCATAGTTAGAAATGGGTACAGGTAGGGGTATAGGTGCTGGTACTAGTGTAGGTGCTAGTGATACTAGACTTTGACCGTAGTCTCATTTCAATGGTTTAGGCAGCGTCAATGACGTATCCCGTCACTAGAGTATAGTTAAGGCGGGCATCATTACGGCTAGCTACCCTTAGCCGTGGTGAAAAACCTCCACGTTCCTCTCCTAGGAATCCGCAAGAGGCTATAGTAGCTAGGGGGTGGGCGTGAGGATATTAGGGTCGTCCCTATGTTAGTATCGTTTCATGATGTATCATATATTATATGCTCATGTGGTACTCCATCGCACCATGCGCTCGCCACACTAGCAAGCCCTTTAGGGGCCTTAGCAGCGGAAGTGATACTCAAGTAAGGGCCCCGTGAAATCGGCACTAAGGTGGATGAGTCGCGTGTGTAGCAGCGGGTCGTAGCTCACCCCCGGCAGGGCTAGCTCCAGCACGCGGACGTCTAGTGGGCATCATCACTCCACTACGGCCCGCATGAGTCCTAGGATACCACCGTCCTAGTAGTCCGGCTGGAGCCAGCTCGCGTGGACGTCGAGATGGAGAGAGAGGGAGTCTATTACCGTCAGGCCTAGCCTAGACGCAGCGTGGGCTAGCACCATGGGCTGGAATGAGGCCGTCGTCATGCTCAACTCCCGTAGGTGGTGTAGATAGAACACTAGCATTAGATAGGCGTCCCTAGCGGCTGGCCACCACGCTGGGAACTGGACGACCTCTAGTGAGGGGGCCGCGGGTTCTAGAGACGCCTAGATAGGGGGCAAGGGCACGGCCACTCCCTAGTGTTGGTCCGCCGTGAGGAAGGTGAGCTGCAGCGTCCTAAGGCTTAAGAGGCGCCGTAGGAGGCTAGCCATCTCATGGGTGATGACGCGGCCGCGTTAGACACCATCCCTAGTCAAGGGCTCCCGTATCTAGTCGCACCATATGGTAAGATGCTCTAGGGCGGATGGGCGGTGTTCTATCACGCTATCCCACGTGGCGCTATCGCCGAGCACGTCATAGTAGTGTACGGTCAACCTCCGCATGGTGCTGATGCTGACGACGTGGTGTAGGATATCTATTGACAACCCGCTTAGCTCTAGCTCCATGGTGTAGAGATGGCTCTTGCGTGTAAAGGTGAGTCCTATGAGCACGCTCTCCTCCCCATCGTCCTAATCATCTAGGTGGGGTCGATCACACATGTCTAGCTTGACCTCGCGTACGCCGCTGGCCGCGCCTAGGAGCTCTAAGGCCCCCCTTCGCTGCACTCACTAGCGTGCCGTGTCCTGTTAGGTAGGGTGGTGGATGGTCGCGCTMCTTAGTCGCTGCATGTCCTTGCAGGTGATGCTCATGGCCTTGATGAGCCGTAGCCGCCTTAGTGAGCGGGCCGCGACGTCAAGGAGCCTGCCGGCTGTGTGGGCGGAGACGGCTACCCGCCGGTACATCAGATCTATGGCAAGGTCACGCATGTGGGTGGAGGTCCTGCGCACGGCTATGAGGTCGCCTGGGCCTAGGTGCTCAAGTATCATCGTCTTAAGCTCATTTAGGATGCCCCCATCTAAGGTAGGCTCGCTGCCGCGAATGGGCTCGAATGGTCGGCGGCTGCGCGATCCCTAGTCGACGGATGTGCTTAGTGGGAAGTCCTCTATGGCGGCGTTAGTAACCACGTAGGACCCTAGGCTTCACGTCGGAGGACTCTAATGGGGCGATGTCTTAGTCGCGGAGGGTGGGTGGGGGAGGTGAGGTAGCTTAGTTGGTGGGAGGTAGGGATACTAGGTGAGTGGGATCCTGCGCCTGTAATGGACCTATGTAGATGATGCGGCGGGCGTGTGCGCCTAGATGCTCACGCGTGGTGCTGGTGTTTCCTAGGTGATTGTGATCATAGATTGGGTGAGTTGGTGTTGTGGTGAGCTAGTAGGGCGTGATGGTGAAGGGGAGTGCTAGTAGGGCGTGGGCGGAGGCATCGTGGGGATTCCTGGCATGGCCGCGTCACCACCTGACAGGAAGCGACCGCATAATACTCATTCATGCCTATTCGTAGCGCTGATGTTGGTCATATGCGGCTAGGCTGCTACCCGCTGAGGGAGGTGACGGCTGCATCCTAGTCTCATCTATGGAGACGTTGATAGGGGAAGGGCGGTGCATTGGTGATAGAGGTGATCCGTAGGCTATTCATGGTCGGGCATGGCCACGCTAATACGAACGTTAGCACTACTAATGTATAATTCCTACCACCCCTACATGGGCGGGTTTGGCGCCTATACGGTCCCGCGCATTTTGCACTAGGCCGCGTGTGTGTGGGATTCTAGTGGCTCTAATGTGTGCGTCTGGTGCTCATGCATCGTACCTCTGCCGTGGGTGTACTATGTGGTTGATGGGGGGTGGTGGAGTTGAGGTGAGGTTGACGACCACACATGTACGGCCCTGCGTGCCCTATTATACTATAACGCATAATACATCACGCTAATGGTTCACTCTAGCGTATTATTGATCATGGTACCCGTAGAATGAGGTAGTTTGACGACATGTATAGTATAATATAGTAAAGTACCGCATATTAGAGTAGGATGTTAACGCTCTTTCATAAGCGATAGGTTCCATGGCGTATGTCGGCTGATTCGTGAAAGTGTAAGGGTCTTGTACTATATAGACTAATAGAGGAATGCTCAATCCCCTAATCTAGGTAGCGTAAGAGAACTAAGAGAGGGATCAACGCTAAGTGTCTAGTCTAGCTGCGATTCCACCCGCGACTTGCATCTATGCGGCACCATATACTACTAGGCGTGTGGCCTAGGTGCGAGGTTAGAAGCGCGGTGCTAGCCGCCGCCATGGACCTAGCGCCCGAAAGCTTAAACTGACTACGCACTCATACTTGCTAAGTATACGGCAACGATAGTATAGTACAGAGGTGCTCGTCCTTATAGGCTAGATTATGGCTCCATTATATGATTATTATAATTAACTATACCATGTCGCTATGGCACGAATTCTATAATAGGCTAYAATACGGCTATACTACACGCCTATGGTAGTAGGCCACACGCGACTCTATTACGCTTGACCCGTCCCATGCATAAACTCAACCCGCGGTGGACGGCGTGGATGAGGACGACATGAATACCTTCCTAGTGAAGTGGTCTATTTCGTCAAGTAATCTATTCGTTTGCTTGTTCTAAGCGAAGTTTGTGGTCTAGCGGAAGTGCGTGAGGAACGTCTCTATAACCCGCTCATTATACTCATCAGGCCCCACCTCCTCCTGCATCATAGAAAACTTATTAGGGAATCTCTCCATTAGATCTCTCTACTAGATGGAACGGAGTTAGCGGGAGTGCTTCTAGATATGGCTAAAGGGGCCCTATAGGGCGTCGCTATTCTCGTAGTCCTTATTGTTCGGATCTAAACGTTTACCCGATAATTTCCACTAGTCACATAGGGATAAGGGGAGGGCACAGCGCCAACATCTACCCTTAGGAGGTTGTCCGTTATCGTTCTTAAACCATTTTTTGGCACTTACAGCACTTCTCCCTAATTCTTCCGCGCACTAACGCTGTCTAGTGGGGCTATGATTATATTCCTCATCCTCTACATAGTAGATGATGTAGTGCTCGAGCTAGTATTCTACTATTTCTTTGATAGATGCACATTAGCTGGCGAAAGTAGTCCTAGGTTTAAGAAACGCGTGGGCGGCGGCTGCCCTACGCTCCCTCCGCTGGACGGTCGCGAGATTAATGAAGGCCTTAGGGTGGGTGACGCGCTGTGGCTGCGTGGGTTAGCTATTAAGGATGGCATTAATCGGCGGCGATGAGACCTCTATATTAGAGGATGTCGAGGGTCGGCTGGGGGGTAGAGGGCGTTAGGGGCATGGGCTGCTGCGAGGTGCTGGGGAACTATGTGGGCCTTAGAAGAACTATGATATGCCTCTACGGGGATGGGGGAGGGATGGGACATAGGGGCTGCGGCTAGGTGCCGGAGAATCCTGCGAGGCTGGGATGAAGACACGGGCTATGCCTTAGTGGCTAGGGAGAGCGCTAGGTGAGGATGGGATCGTGTCGTCCTCCACGGGGGCAGGTGGCTCATCTAGCTGAAGCTGGCGAAGTGACCTAGTGGGCGGCTCATCCGCTCGCGCTATGTAGACGTCGCATAGTGCTTCCCCGTCCTCACACCCCTTTTGGTCGAAGCGGCCATCTATATGCGCATCTAGCGTCACACGGCGGTATATCGTGTTAGGCCTGACGGGTTCTGTGAAGGCTTTGATGGCAGCCTGCTCTTTGGCGGGGCTCTTATGTGCGAAGGAGGGCAGGCGCGGGTTTGTGTAGAATTGGACGATGGCTAGCTCACTATCACGGGCAACGCGACCCCCCTCCTGTGAGCTAGACGAGACAGTTTCGGGCAAGCCTATCCGGAGGACAGCTAGGATGCTGTGGATGTCGACGCCACTACTAAAGGCGATGGTGGCCACCATGATGCTAGTGTTAGACGCTGCGAAGTCGCGTAGTTACTTAGCTATCCTCTCCCTCTCATCTTGCTGCATCTTAACTAACGCCCGGTCTCCGTCATTCACATGCTTAGTGCTGTGATACGTGAAGACGGGTTCACCTACGGGCTATGGTCCCCCTTTACGTAGCTGCTCAGCCACTTTTATGGCGTCCTGCTTGTTAGTCACGAACATGATGAGCTTGGCCACCCTCTTAGTCTTCATAAAGGCCACGACTTCATGAGCTATGTCTGCTGGTTCACACCCTGCCATAGCCTTCGCCCTCTAGCTGATATTAGGACGACTAGTCGACTCATGGAAGACGCGTGGCTAGGAGTTGTTAAGTTTAAGTGCATCCTATAGGGCCTGCTCTCGTGTTAGTGGGAGCGTCGCCGTGAGCAAGGTTATAGGTAACCCATGCCGTACTAGTCTACCTAAGTCTCTAATCACTGGCCGGTAGTCAGCGTCCCTAGATATGACTGTGTGGCATTCGTCTATCACGATCCTGCTAATTCAGCGGTGGAGGCGGCTGATGTAGCTAGTGAAGGTCGAATGCGCTGCTGCTTCTAGAGTGACTACTATGACTTCGGCATTATGGGGCTCGTGCCCGTCGGGGGACCACTGCGCGTAGCTAAGAGACATACCCGCGGCCCGCTCTAGCACCTGCTGTTGGAGGGCGAGGAGATGGACGATGATGATGATGATGGAGCCCTCCTCACTAGCGTAGGCGGGGATGAGCCATGTGAGCGTCTTGCCGCCGCTAGTGGGAGCTACGTAGAGTACTAGACTTTCACCTAGCATCACCTCCTTAATCACCCGCTCTTAGAGCCCACGGAAGGTGGCCCCCTTACCTACGTAGCGAACTAGTAGGTCCTTGGGAGTGATGCGTCTCCTGCGCTTGGGGCTAGGGCTATCGTGCGGGTGGTCATAGCTAGGGTCACGGGCACGCTTCTGCGCGGGGAGTGTGAGGAGTTTTGGATCAATGTTGATGTCGCCTAAGTTGGCATTAAGGGGTCTTGGATTGATGTTGATGTCGCCTGAGTTGGCATTAAGGAGTCTTGGATCGATGTTGATGTCACCTAGGTTGGCATTATGGAGTCTTAGATTGATGTTAATGTCGCCTAGGTTGGCATTAAGGTCTCCCGCATTGATGTTGACGTCTCCTTAGTTAATGTTGAGATCTTGTGCTTCGATGCTGAGGTTAGGGTTAATGTTAGGGCCGCCTGGTTTAGTATTGCGGCCATCTAGGCTAGTCCTGACGTTGCGGGTGCTTCGGCGGGGGGGKTCAAAGACGTCACTATCATCGCTATCTATGGGACTAGCCGCGGCCCTTCCTGTATTCACTACGGAAGCATAGCTCTTAGTGTCATTAGGACTATGGTGCTCGAAGCCGAGAAACTTGTGGTATCAGATAGTCTGGTGGTACCACTGCATGTCACGATACTATAAGGAGAAGACCCTGTTAGTGGGTAGGGCGTACGCTAGGTGACTAATGGTGGTACTATGGCCTGCCTGCTCCTCTAGAGCCGCGCCCTCATCCTCCTCTATGATACCGCGGATCTCGTCCTCATCGGCGACCCGGTACTTAGAGGTCCCCTCATGGGAGGAGTCCCCTAATAGGACGTGCCTACTAATGGCTATGAGGTAATGCCGCACGTTAAGAATTCCCGCGGCGAACCTAAGGTGGGTTAACGTCATGTCTCCTAAGACCTGGCTGAGCCTTAGCGAATCCACGTGCGTTCTCCTAGTCCTATTAGGCCATAGGAGTGTGGAGAACGCTTGCTTAAAGTAGTGATCCCTCTAGCCCTCTATGCGACCTAGCTAGGTGAGCTGGTAATATGGTAATACTATCTATATATACTAGGCGAGTAGCTCGCTAACCTCCCTAGGCATGAATCGCTTCACCCGATTGAGCTTCTTAGACTTATTATAGCCCTTGTGGTACTCCGTGGTAATCCCCACGAGGCTGTTGAGAAGATATATGTTCGCGCGCTCCCCCTAGGGGCCGTTAGTGTGGTGGACGCTCAGGAGCTCTATGCCGCGCGCCGGCTAGCTAGCTATTATGTGTATGACGCCCATAAGGGAGTTGAGGAAGGATTATACCTAGTCACTATAGCGTCTTATCTCCTAGACCGTCATCATTGTGCTTGGTGAGGTCCCCGTCCTTTTCTTCTATGCCTTTCGCTCCTTGGGCGTCATGTCAGCGATCTGACGCGGTATCCAGTGAGTACCGCCGCGTAGACGAGGGTTTAATTTAGGGGTGAAGACATTCCATGAGGGGTCTAGCCCGCTAGGGTGCTCCCGTAACTCTCCCTACGGTATATTAGGGAGCTCGGCCTTGTCCTGTGCATAGCATAGGTCTAGGAGCTTCCGACGGTAGTTATTCACCTCGGTCTAGACCATGGTTCGCTAGTCGTCTATGGTGAACGTGTGTTCCCTGTAGGTGAGCGTCTCACTATTCTATTTGATAAAGCTAGTAAGCGAATTAGTATAGGGCTGGCTTTGAAGTATGCGGGCTATGCGAATGATGCAATGCATAGCGGTCGGATGGGCAGTGGTTAGGCACCGTCGGATCGCCGCATTGAACCATCTCTCATCCTCCATCGCAGGCGGCTTATCTAGATGGTCGAGGATAGACCCATGATCATCATCCACGGGGCCAGTGTGACCGTTACTTAGCGGGTACTGGTGCTGGAATTCTTATAGCAACGCGAATCGTGCGGCCTTCTTTAGAGAAGACACCTTAGTGGTGAATAAGTATGGCTGTTTATAGCCGTCTGCCCCTATAGATAGTAGGGCGAATGGCGTGAAAAACCCTAGGTTAATATCACCATAGATGGCTGTCTGTTTGAGTAGTGCCATCCAGAAGTCATGGCAGGCGCGCTCGAGAGGGTTGAGTTTAGTGCGGTCATGATTAATGGGCATCTCATCCTCTGCAACTCATGCGCGCCGCTTAAGCTCTTCCTCAACCTTCGCCCACGCATTACGTTGCTATGCTGACATTCTGAACGTCTTTAGGGTGAGCGGCCCGGCCCGCTGCATGTTATATACGGCCTAGAAGATTTGTTGAAAGGGACGTGCATGTTTGCAATCCTTATTCTAGTACGGCTTRAGAGGCGTTGAGACGGCGTCGCTCTCTTCCTCCTTTAGGACCCGCATGCGGCACTAGAAGCTGCTCTCATCCACCGTGTTCTACCACGCCCGCTAAAGCGTGTTGATGACCCTCTAGAGTAAGAGGGCAACGGGGTCGTCTCTATTATGGGGCTATCGCGCTAGGTCCCTCGCCTCTCCTATATCCATACCACTGAGCACATTAGGGAAGCTCGACAGCTTAATCTAAGGATTTTTAGGGCCGTCTCTCTTAAGTGGTATTAAGTAATGCCGCGATTTTAATTCCTTTTCACGTATCTCTTCTAGATCGCGCACCCGCGCCATGTAGCCTTCGTCCCGGTGGCGTGCCCGCCCTACGGGAGTGTCCGCCTCTCTATCCTACCCCCCCTCCTACTCGTCCTTAGTATCATCTGTTGGCTGATCCACCTCGAAATGGGCACTGGCAAAGCTAGACACCTTAGTTGAAGTGAATAGCTGTTGGGACCAGACCTAGCGGACACGCCCACGGAACTAGTCGTCGCTAGATTACTAGCGTGCACGGGTCTGCCTCCCTCTCATCATTCTAGTCTCTACCCCGTGGGCTTTTTACTGGTGCTTCCGCATGTTCTTGCGAAGATGCTTCTCATCGCCGCTAAGTATGTACTAGTAGTCTGCCGTCACGGTGCAGAGCATGGACTTGTGGATAGGAAGACCCTTGATCGTGGACTAGGTACTAGTGAGCCTTGGGAAGGCATTATGGGTGGTATAGGGTGGGGGATTAAGCGCATTAGCCGCTCTCGTCGCTTCTTTTATTTGGTCTAGTGACATGGTGGAGTGGGCGGCGTGGCGTAGATGGCCTTTGATGCCGCTGGGTAGGACCCTATAGCCGCAGGTCGTGCATATTATTACCCTATGTCTATCCTCATATTGGAGAAATGGTGGGAGTGACATGGTAACTACCCCCGTATAGTAATGGCTAATGGTGCGGTTAGCTGTGGGAGAATAGAGTAGTCGTGTAGTGTGCGGTATACATACTAGGTCTAATATACGCGAGCTTAGTGTCAGAGGGTTGGCCCGTCTTATAGTTAGCGGCGCGTAGAAATACTGAGCTGGCTGACTAACTAGGTCTAGACTCTGCCGCGAGGTGAAGGTGAAGTCTATAAAGGTGGAGTCGTGAAATACTTCACCCGGCGCCGCACATAACTCATGCCCACGACACCTAACTTGACCCACGACACACGCCGCAGATGGCACCCCTTCTACGCCTGAAGTTAGATGTGACGGACGCCACTAAGAACGAGGATGTCTATGAGGCCATAAATCTCGTGCATGAGATACTAGAATACGACTAATCCGCTGATGGCGTGGTGTGGGCGGAGGTATCCGACGATGAGTCTTCTATGGCCGCCCTCCTGGCTTAAGGTCCGGATGCTGTGCTGCGTTGGCTCTGCTGGAACTGTGATAAGAAGCCTCTACTCTCAAGGATTGAAATAATCTATAAAGAACTAGAGACCGCGGATAAGGCGGGTGAGAGGGGTTTAGTGACCTAGGCGCTCATTCCATCACCTGTAGAGGGCACGAGAAGGAAGAGGCGGGGCGGTGAGGGCGGTAGTGGCGCGAAGAATTTGAAGAAGAGGATATTAGAGAAGATGCTAACGGCATGGGGGTGTGAGCTCGCGGACCTGAAAGACACTACTGATGTGACTAAGCCCGCCCGCGTGGAGGAGGTAGATAGTGAGCGCATGAAGATGGGTAACTAGGTCCCGCGGCTCTAAGGGACGGGGATATAGCATGTCACCACTATGTGGGATAAGGCTGCGGTGGTGGGCACGGCGCTGGCCTTAGAGGACTAGGCGAGGCTCATGCATAGATGGAGACAGGAGGGAGCGGGTATGCACTAGGACTATGGCCACCCACCCACGCAGCTAGCCATCATGTCAAGCAGCCCATGCGGATACGGCGACTGGCCGGTTTAGAGCCAGGACGGCGCGGATGGTAATGATAATATCAGATCCCTCTACTTCTAGGTGGTGAAGAACGAGCCAGCAAGCGTTGAGGCGGCGCTGAGGCATTGACTCCTCGTGTATAGGCTGCATATAAAGGTCTAGGAGCTAGAGAAGCACCTTAGAGATAGGGGTGCGGTTTCTAGAAAGTAAGGTGTTAGTCTATCTACTTTGGCGATGGTTAAACTATATAAGACGGTATTCGGCCGGCTAGATTGGTTAGAGGAGGCGATTGCGGAGATGATGCCAACTAGCTAGGCTGAGTTCAAGAGGCTCATTGGGGCGGGGAGGAGGTGGAGCGTCCTCGCGGAAGCATTCGACGGGCTGGGCATCTTCGCCCTACTGCTAGTGCACCTCATCACGAATCACTTCATGGAGAGGAGGGTAGGTCAGGAGCACATTAAAGACTAGGCGGGCATGATATATAAGAGACGCGTAGGAATCTTAGAGCTATCTAAGGCCATTAAGCCTATGTACCTAGTGAGTATGGATGGGGGGAGGCCTCCGGACCATCAGCTGAACCTAGAGACTATGGTGGATTAGGACCATGAAGGGGAGGCTAGCCTAGATGATCTCCTCTATCTATTGCGGCTAGTGTTGATAGAATCGCAGACGTTGTGATTGTGTCGGCTTATACGGTATCATGCGACATTACATAGACTAATACGGTGGTTAGTATAGTATAGTAATTAGGAGGACGTGACTTAATAATTAGAGCGATGAATTAACTACATTAACTCTAACGCTGGTACATATACTAGTATCGTAAGAGTGATAGGACATGCATAGTATAAACTAAGTACTCGCCTGTAAAGTATGATCTAGTGTAGGATGGCTTAGTATACCATAGTTCTTCGAAGGGTTGTTCGTTTGCGTATATAATATGTATCAACCTAATAGAGGTTCTTTATCAACTGTCGATGGTAGTGACCATATAAGGTATCAATCATAGTGGATATCTAGCTACTCATGCATGGGGTACGAAGTAGTAAGTACCTGATAAATAACACATCATAGAGTGTAGAACATAGTCGTATGGTGCTACAAGACGCCGTAACACCTAGAACATCATGTAGCTACCTATTGCGAAGGTATTAATGGCGAGTAGTATTGACCTAGCTGCGTAAGGATACATAAATCCTTAGTAACTATGCGGCTCAAGTCTTCCCCATCGCCGCGTCTGATAGTAGTAGTGCTAGGGAGAGTTAGAGYAGAGAGAACTRGCTAACCRCCACGTTAACGCTATATAGATTGCTTTAGACTGTTATACATTAGCTAAAAGCCTTTAGCTCTRCGTAGTGACGCTAGGCTTGCTATATAGTGCTCACTRCATGCCGCCGYGATYATAGAGGCGTGCATCCCGCATTRACCTAYGCTACCYAGACACCACTAAAACATGTAAACGCTTGAGCCATATCTTAAACTATCRCCATCTATGGGGACGTTAACTAAGATTATCRTCRTATAGGGCACGTGGATTRATCTTCTTACCTCTAYGCCACCACTCCYRTATTACCGCGGCTGGCCTCATTTCATAGCATGGGTAGGATTTACGGTCCTGTTCCCCGTCTGCATCTGCTCTCGCAACTAGATATTATGCGCTCGAGTTTYAATTGAGTGGTCATRCAGAGCGTCCCCATTATATRGCTYAGGAAGATAGGGACCCCATATTAGACTTRCGTGGGTAGCTGGCTGAGGATCCTGTATCTCCTRATGGATAACCTAGAGCATCTRGTCATCTAAGAGCCTCATTCGTCCCTGCTCCGTGCCTGTGATAATTATATCRAATGCTAGGCGGAGGACATGTCGCTGTGATGGAATTGATYRGATGATGGAGCGTAATCACTGCTGGTCTAATGGCTTAGTCGCTGTGCTGAGATTATTAACTCGCTCAGCAGCGTGGCGCTCGGCAGCGTGGCATGTACGCTGGGCAGGAGATGACGTAGACTYRTGGGCTTRGTCTAGAGGCAGAGTCCGCTCGTACTCGTCTTGCGGTTTAATCTTTAGCTCATGCGGCTCCATCTGATCTTGCTAGTCTTRGTGAGGCTGCTAGGGCTATGGAGGTGGTTGGCTGCACGGGGCGTCTAGACATGGGCGCCCACGCGTTCGCGGTGCGGGGCTGCGCTTGATAGGCTAGCGGCGAGGTCGATTTGATCGCTGTCGCGGCATGGTAAGCTCTAAGGGGATGGGTGATTRCTAGATGCGGTRGAGGGAGGGYAGGATGAATAGGCTCATAATGATGAAGATAGTAGGTGAGTAGATAGTAGGCGTYRGCCTAGCGTAGGTTAATGTAAGAAACTATTCTCGCTCACYRCTACTAGTAGTTTGTGAAACGCATTRGGTTAACGAAGTGATATATCACTTCTAGTAACGTTACTAAGCCACCTATYRATCGCAAATGGTATYAGTCAYAAATRGTATYAGTCATAAATAGTATTAATCGTAAACGGTATTAGTCGYAAATAGTATTAGTCGCAAATAGTATTAGTCRYAAATGGTATYAGTCGCAAATGGCATYRGTCGCAAATGGCATCGGTCGCAAAGGTTTAATAGTAGCGGAAATCTATTAAGCGTAATATGCGATGGAATAGAGTAGATAGATGTAAAGTACCGTGATC
>JGVQ01000402.1:0-99365 GCA_001007845.1 Nigrograna mackinnonii | reverse complement strand
GCGGAGCCGTTGCACTGTAGGAATTTTGTTTGTTTGTAAGTAATAATCCAATCCCCACGAAAGTAATAATATAGCAGACTATAGCAACTCGGTCGAGCAGGATAGAGAGGAGCCACCAACACTATCCCGCAGTCGCGAGTTACAATAGCCTGGAGGCTCATATCAAGTAAACGCCTGTCCTAGCTAGTGCTCGCTGCGGCGTACAATGCGTGAGAGTATATCTCGAATTGTGCCTTGACCAGCTTAATAACTATTCCCAGCGTGTCTCGATATCCATATGCGATCGCAGCGTTTCAGAGGCTAGATAGTTGGCTAGACCATCAGCTATCGTCAACGCGCCTCACATTCTGGCAAAGAGCCTCTCCAACCCACACACACCCCTAACTAGATGGATATGATCCATTAGAGCTAGCAAGAGACGTGTCACCTAGTATAACTAGGCGAAAAACCAAGTATGATACTGTTTTTATCCCATAAAGCACAGGATATGGGATGCTCAAGGCATACCGAAAGCCCTCAGTATAGACCCACTGAACTCACGTACAACACCAACTATCTCTGAGAAATAGCAGGGTTATATCGCCTAGTACGGTACCATTTCTATCCTGCAGAGAACAGGATATGGAGTGCTCAGGGCACACCAAAAGCCCCCAGTGTAGACCCACGAGCCAATATTGTTCCACCACGTAACAAACTAGCAAGTTGTTCCTCCACAAAACAAATATCCATATGCCACGAACTGGCGTTAGGGGCGAGGGATCTAAATCGCAAATGCCACGAACTGGCGTGGGGGGCGAGGGCAGGAAAAGGGCGGGTGGCTTCGGCGATCTTGCGTCCTATCCAACTTTCGTGCTGGCGACTGACGGCGAGGTTTGTACACTACACAGAATAACTTGGCTGACTCTCTATACACCCGGGCAACCTTGACGGCCTAGGGCCGATTGAGGGGTTGGTGGATCCACTGAAGTAAAGAGAGCAGCACGAAGTCATTATACCTCAGCAGGAATACAACCTGGTGGGTGTAGATAGACCTAACTCTGCTGCGCTTACGCATTACTCGATTAGACGCCAGGAGCAACGACCGCGGTTGACGAGACCAGCCGACGTCCACTGTAAAAAGTCAGTAGCTGCTCTGTATGATGGAGAGGGGTAGACTTCCCAACAGGATCCAGGAAACAGGCAGGAGAGGCGACGAGAGGGACGATAAGGGCGGCGCGTGGTTGACGAGACCGTCTAACCTGACGTCCACTGTACAAAAGTCAGCAGCTGCCCTATACAAAGGGGAGGGGTAGACTTCCCAACAGGATCTAGGTAACAGGTAAGAGAGGCGACGGTAATGGCGATAGGGGCGACGATCGTGGTTGACGAGACCATTGGACCTGACGTCTACTGTATAAAAGTCAGTAGCTGCTCTATATGATGGGGAGGGGTAGACTTCCCAACAGGATCCAGGAAACAGGTAACAGGCGACAAGAGCGACGAGAGGAGCGGCGACTATGGCTGACGAGATCAACTGAAGTCCACTGTACGAAGTTAGTAGCTGCCCTATACAAGGAGAGAGGGTTACTTCCCAACGGACGGTAGAAACAACCAGGCCAGGCCCTACACCCACACCCCATCTATCAAGAGTTAGTTGCTATCGTCAAGCGACTATAAGGGTGCTACTTCCCAGCGGCAGACTACTATAGCATCTTGCGACAATATAGCAGGAGGAGTTGACGGCGTGGAGGTAGGTTGCGACGATCCATACACAAGACGAGGGGTTTAGCGATAATCTATACACCAAATAAGATAGTATCTGGTCAAATAGTCGGAAAGAGGGAGGGAGGAGAGGAGGGGGKGGGCTTAACAAGGATTCAAATCAACTAGTAATAGGGTTGGCGGCGATAGAGTACGTGGTTGGCGCAAAATCGTGGTGGAAGTAGAAAGTAGAGAGAAAGYGGAGAGAAGGAGACTCAGAGGGGAGGACGATAAAATATTTAGGCGGCWGTAGATCACATGATCGCATTTTAGCGTAAAAGTAATGTGAAGTGACGATTCATATGTTCTACCAAATTCTATATACAAATTTGGTGGTGTATTTAGTCCTACATATGCTCCCTCCCTCAACCTCACTCGACCCCATGTAAGCTAGTCCGAATTTGTCGCACTAGCGTTTTTTGTGACGTCAGTGAGAGAGCGCGCGGTGCTCTATATGTAGAGGCCAGTTTTGGTGTAGGATATATTGCTGATGCTTGGTGGTGGTGGTGGTGGTGGTTGGTGGTGTAGGATATGGCTTATACGAGCCATATTACGCCTTCTGGTCCGATCGCGACTACTCTAGCGCGCGAGAACATCTTGGTGATAGCTGGTTGCTTGGTCGTGTAGGAAGGTTGGTGTAGGAAGTAGGCAATCGTGATCTCGTATATGTATCATGCGATTTGGTAGTAGGAGGATGGATAGAGTGAGGCTGGTATGCAGAGTAGAAGGCGATGGGCTAGTTCCAACTACCGTGCCTTCTTCTGGCGCCTTGCGGTTAGGGGGCTGTCCTCACAATCGTCGTCAAGCTGATGATATCGCTTTGCTCCACGCGAACCCTTCGAGTTGATTGTTGATGCAGAACCACGAGCCGTCCGCTGTATATTGGGTGGAATCTCTTGCAGAATCCGCGACTTTGGAGCTGGGGTTATGGCTGAAGCTATGATAGCGTGGGTGGTAACAGGAGGTGCCGGGATATAGAGCTGACGGCTATCCTCCTTAATTGTACGCTCGGCTTCTAATAGCTGGTTGGGTGGTAAGCGTAACGCCCTTCGTACACAGGCGATAACCTCAGCGCCGTATTTCTTCGTCCAGGACCAGCCTAAGAGATCACCATTAGCGACAGATAGATAGGACTTCGTAAGGCGAGCCCTATCCGCTGCGGTTAGAACACGGTTAAGGGGGGTTGGACTGAGGGCGCGCATGAAACGAGAATCTTCCCTATCACCAAGGCTCGTTGCTAGTGTTATAAGAGCATGGCTGACCAATGCTCGTTCTGTTCGAGTCTCCATCTGAACACGTTGATCAGGGGTGAGCTCAGCGAGGGGGAAGGCACTATAATCGCAACTGTTACAGTTACCACAGCACCAAGAACTGGACGAGTCTGGTTCATCAAAGCACTCTAATAGAGCATTCCAGGTACAGGGAGCACTGAAAATTAATCTCTCGTCGGCGGATAGAAAGTGTTGAYGCCACTCAGCATCAGAAGCGTTCCGGGCAGATCGTTTTCTCTTCCTGCGGTTCTCAATTGGAMCCTCGAGACCGTGGTCGCTGTAAACGCTATCAGAGAAATCGTVGAGCCGTACTGTTGGAGCCTGGCCTGGATAGGGACTATCTTTTCCCCTGGTTTTATATCCATGCTTTGATTTCCACCCCATCATATCCGTCTGATAGAGCGCTTCTCCCAGTACCTTTGCCTCTGGTAGCCAATAGAACACAGCCTTCTCTTCGCTATCGAGGCCTCCCCGATTGGCACGACCGAGCTTCTGCAGGACCTCTTCTATAYCRCAGCGGCCACACTGCGTGACGTATTTGACACCAGGAGGATTGACCCCTAGTGCGTAGGCGACCGTAGCTACGAGTATGAGGAGCTCTCCACGCTTGAAGCAACCCTCAATGTCCGTCCGAGAATCATCAGTTAACTGGCCATGGTAGATCTGTACCAGTCTCGCAGCCTTGAATTGACCCCGTGCTGCTAGCCAGTCAATGATAGCGTCTCTCAACTCAGCTGTTTGACGGATCTCCTTTACAAAGAATATCATTTTCCTTAGGAGTCGGTTAGGTCGATTTAGTGCTTCCTCGACTGCTGTATATAGGATCCTGCGGCAGAGCTCCAAGGGGTTGTTGGTGGCTAAGAGTGTAAAGAAGACATCCTTGCGATAGATCGGGGTACGCTGGAGTTTGACGTTTGTAAAGCCAGCACTAGTCACGATATCTCCTAGATTACTAGGTGTGAGAGTCGCAGTAGTACCAAATAATACAGCTTCATCTAGTTGTGCCCGTAGCTTGGATAGTTGCCCGAATGCTCGCCGGAATGAGCCCCCCCAGCTGTCCTGGGCACAGAGGTGGAGCTCGTCAATCGCAACTAGCTTACAGCGAGTTTGGAAAACTGGATCCTGTAGTACGCWGAGGAAGCTTCCCATATCTTTATACCCATCGCCGAATGTCTTCGTCTTTACTGCTTGGGACCTCTTTAGTGCCTTTGGTTTCCGTTGGGACGATTTCTGTGCGCTATCCTGTGACTGTGCCTCATCGTCTTGGCCTATATCATCAATGAGATCCCCAATAGCAATTTCTGGCGATAGCCATATATGTGTGTAAGATCCGCGGGCAATTTGATGCCGGGTTTCTGGCGTATTAGACTCACCATCTAATACTAGCGGAACCATACCAAGGCAACCAAACTGTTCTCGGCAGGATTGTGCCTGGTCTTTCTCGATAGCCTTCAAAGGACTTATAATAAGCGTAACAGGCCTTTGATTACGCTCGCATAGCAAATAGTATCCCAATATAACTAACGTCTTCCCATATCCAGTTCGCGCAACCAGTATAGCATCATTTCCATCATATAGCTCTTGCAGGGTTGAAAGTTGGCCCTCACGTAGTTTATACCTTACACAATCCTCTATAGTCTTTATAGCCTCTTCGAATAGAGGGCGCGAGTTCGTGGTTTTGGTGGTGGTGGGCTGGTGGGGGTGCTCTTCAGAGAAATGCTCAGGAGGCTCTGGTGGGTYGCTAGAGAACGTAAAAACGGCCGCTGATTGATCGCTAGACATGTTTTAGTTAAAAACACGTGTTGTATCACGTAAATACGCGTTGGTGGTGTATATTGATTGGTGTAGATATTCTATACCGGCCTCCTCTCATACAAATCTAGAAACGGGCGACTAGACCCACTGCTGGAGGCCGTCCAAGCTCTGCTTACTAATCTCCACATTGGGTTCGGGCAAACGCTAGACTATTCTCCCTTCACCTTGTAACCGTTCGCAGTAGCAACCCCAAAATGGTTTAGATCAGCGGCGCATTTCCGCCGCCTCTTCCGTCAGGCAACATCAGTTTCTCTAACACGCCCTTCCAGATCGCGCCCTTTTCCAGTTTCACTGCGTTACCTTATCAGGAATATGGGTGACTCCGAAACGGTGCATTGTGCTATGACAATGACAATGTCTGTGACTCAAGTCCAAGCGCGCGCGCGCACGCTTAGTCATTGATTCACCTGCCTCTCATATATATACATCGCCTCTTTCTTCCCCTCTCTCGCATCTTCCAAACAAAGATGGCTTCCGCAACAGTGCTTCCTAATATGGAGTCGCCAAAATCGAATAACCAGGCTTTTCAATGGTTTGAAAAGATCCGAGATCTTCTCCTCACTGTCGCGCCATACGAGGACTCAACCGATGGAACACTTCCCCAAACGATCACCCTCGATGAGAGTATCATGGAGGCTCCAAGACGAAAGGCCACCAAACCTGAGACCGCAGCCCTAGCACAACAGATTGCGCAATTGCTCTATCCGTCCCACGAAGGTTCAATAAGCTCGCTTATTAAGTACGAGAAAGACCTCAACAAACTCCGACGATACGTGCTGATGCAGAGAAAACGAGAGATTGAAATTGGAACTCGACACAATGAGCTAGCATCTTGGGATAAACGAATCCTCAAGCAGGGCCCATGGGACCCAATTACAGACCCCGTCTCTCTTGACGGTGCACCCAGCTTGCCGATGCCTGTCAAAGTCGCCGAACACGAGACACTGGCGCCATTCTTCGAGCATCTCCGTTTAGGGGGGACAGATGACAAAACATCATCTGCGCTAGCTACTGAAGACGCCATTGTCGCCGATGAGCCTTACTATGGAGTTAAAACTTTGGAGTTTGAGAAAGGCGTGGTGTACTCCGATCGGCGAATGGATCTCTGCAAAATGGTCCTCGGCCCACCAAATATTGGAGATCTACTCGAAAGCTTGAAATCTAACGAGTTCATTACACATTTCTTGCTTGGAAATAACATCATCGGCCCTCATGGAGCTGACTGCATCGCAAACTTTCTGAAAGAGTACCCCAATAGGATGGATACGTGGTATCTTGCTGGTAATTGTATCGACGAGCCCAGCTTCAAGAAACTGGTTGATGAGTGGGTACGGTCGACATCAGTAACCAATATCTGGTTGAAACGAAATCCATTGGGGCCCGAAGCTGGCGGTGATGTGTTCAGGCTCATCACTCAGACCCCAAATCTACGAACCCTCGATCTGGACCAGACTGAGCTTGGAGATATTGGTGTGGCTCACCTGTTCTCTCAATTAGCGAAACACGATAAGCCTGTGCCACTCAGGAATTTGTACCTCAACGCCGTTGGTATCGGCGCAAATGCGGCAGCAGCCATCGGACGGTATCTCGCATCGCCTCATTGTGAGCTTGATTCGCTATATATCTCCAACAATCCCATGGGATCGATCGGTAGCACGGCTCTCGCTTCTGGTTTGAAGAACAACAAGAGTCTCGCTCGACTAACAATTGCCTCCACTGGATTGACTGACGAAGGGACCATTGACCTTTGTGAGTCGCTGTACGACCATCCTAACCTGGCAACTCTTGATATTGGCCAGAGCTATGCGACACCAGATCTGGGCATGAGGTACAATTGGATAACAGATCGCAGCGCATACGCAATTCACAATCTCGTGACTTCCTCGAAAATCACTTACCTCAACATCGGCGCTTGTGCTATGACTCACGTCGGCTTGAACGAGATCTTACGCGGTGTTCTGACCTCTACAACAATACTTTTCCTTGTAGCCAAAACCATATACCCACAGTCTCGAGCAGCTGTGGCAGTCAAGGAGGGCCAAGAGCATCATCATTTGAGCAAACAGGTACAAAAGCAACTTGCCGAGAATGTCAAGCACGTCTACGGACCGGATAAGACCTACGCCGACTTCATGCAAGCTGACAGGCGCTGGCTAGTCAACGACAAAGCCGATGTGCGGAAAATCGACTCCGTATATCGAAACAAGGATTCAGGTCTCGTTCGACGTGGATTGAAACAATTGGATAAATGGTGGGACGAGGATGATGAGACCTTGAAAGATATCATGAAAGGCGCTGTTGGGCCGTTTTGCACAAAGAAGAAGCAGGTAGCGGGCGCTGTCGGTCCTGTGTGCACACAACGGAAAGTCCCAGATCAGACCGTCGGGGCCTAAGTGTCTTTCAAAGCCGGTATATTGGATTAGATCGATATAGGGCGTTAGTGTCCGATCTGAAACACAACGATTGATTCATGTGCTTGTCTGTGCTGTGCGCACTAGGCAGATATCATTCAATTTCTTTATTCCCTTTTTCATTCCCTTTTTCGTCCTGCCTGATTTACGTCAGCGCTAAGTCTGGTAGATAGCTTCTTGGTGCAGCTCCGCTCCACCAACAACTAGATACTTATAATATAATGCTCTCTCGTGTACTTCACCCTTTGTCTTCTGTTGTTATTCCTAGCTGTAAACTATAACAATCTGTTAGCGTTAAAGACATGATAATGTTGCATAGACTTGAGTTGCCTGTGCTTGATACTCGTCCGACGCACCCCGTCGTCATACGCGACTTAGTGTATAGGACGAGTAAAGGTAAGCAAATTTTATGTTGCATTGGCTGTAAGAATGTGCTTTATTTTCAAATCAGCCAAATAGAATTGCGCACTCTTTGGAAACCGATGGGGCATGGTCAACATCCGATGGTGGGTATTGGATGGTAGTCGGAGCCAAACCACTAATATATTAAACTCAAGCCCTGTGAAATTCACTGCAAATAGGACCTGATAATCTTCTTTGTAAGCCATAATTTGTTTTGATTCTACACGAGCTTGTTATCCTCGTATTTCTTGCAAGGTAATTTGACGAAGCGTGTAGTCCGCGCGAACGCCCGCTTTTCGTCCGCACTTAAGCCACAGCTAATTTCAGACCCCAATATAAACCCTCGAATCACCACACCAATTCTCGAGATCATAGCGAACATGGTGAACATTTCTGTGATCAGAGAATGCAACAGTAAAATTGATGAGGCTACAGCGCCTCGAGTTGCAGTGTTTGTTGGCGGTACTTCAGGCATTGGGAAACTTACGCTTGGCGAATTAGCTGGGTTGGGGTCGAGTTTCAAAGCATATGTTATTGGCCGAAAGGAAAGTGAACAGTCATTCAGGACATTTATTGTGGAGACGCAACAGGTGAATTCGAAGGCAGAGATTATTTGGATTGATGGGCAGGTTTCTCTTCTGGCGGAGGTGAAGAGGGTTTGCGACCACATCAAAACATTGGAATCCAAAATCGATCTTCTTTTCCTGACAACAGGATATGCGCCTTTTGGTGGAAGAGAGAGTAAGCTAATCTGATCGACTCATTTGCATAAGCTAATACCAATTAGACACATCCGAGGGCCTGGATGTTGCTCACGCACTGGGCTTTTACACCCGTATCTGCTTCCTCGAGAATCTTCTTCCACTCCTTCGAGCATCAGAGACTGCCCGTGTCGTCAGTGTTGGTGGAGGAGGACTCGAGAGAGAAAATCTCCTCAATGTTAACGACTTGAATCTCGAACAGCCTGGCGCATTCGGACCAATCGCCGTCCAGCGGCACAGTGGTGTCATGGGCACACTCATCCTCGAGCGCATTGCAGATGCCAAAGAGAATCAGTCCATTGTTTTCATTCATAGCTACCCCGGTATCGTTCGGACTGGAAACCTGTTCCGCGGCTGGGCACCAGGATCATGGGGTCCATGGCTCGCTACAATCTTCATAGATCCTATTCTGATGCTTGTGCAGTACAGCTTCAAAGAATCGGCGGAGAGACATCTTTACCAGGCGACGAGTGGTGCTTTTGGAGGAGTAGGTCCTACTCCTCCTGGGGTTGTGGGGCAGTCAACCAGGGGAAGGCAGAAAGGGGGTTTATATCTCGTGAATTACAAATGTGATGCCGTCATGAATGAGAAGGAGCTAGCAAAACTTCGGAAATCAGCACAAGACGCTGTCTGGAAGAAGACGCACGAGATCATTGGTCCATATGTGTAACATCAAGAAGGCCATGCTCCAACAGGCACAGGAATAGCCTCTAGCATGAAAGAGGAGATAGCAGCAAGTCTCAAAGGAACAAAAACAAACGCCAATCCAATCAAAGGTGTGACCGCGGGTGTTAGCGCTTTAGCTTATCCCGTTCTCAATGATGACTATCGATGGCATAATCGCTTTGAAATGATCCACTAAACCCCTGTTTCAATTTTTCGGCCTACTACTCAAGTTCTGAAAAGATTGGCATAAGTACTTATCCTCCCAGAATGTGTGAGTCCGCCTCTTAAGTAGACGAGGTAAAGCATACGGTAAGATCAGCATACATAAGTACACCAGAGTCTCCGATGTTTCATACCATTACAAGGCTATCCACGGACATCAGTACGATATCAAAGTGGATTTACATGTTGATTTCGGAGCACATGGTTAATCAGGCGCAGAGAATGGCTTCACTACCCACTCACTCTTCTTCGTTCCTCCTTGAAGACCATTAAAGTCAGTAGCAAGTAGCCCTAAATCTAGCAGACTGCAAATACACCAGATATGACTACTAAAATTCGAGAGCTGTTAAGCGTTGCTGATATGCCTTACATATGGTTGCCCTTGCCTCACTCTCAGAATCGATCTTTTTCACTGCCTGAGGATGGGAGGTGATTGTGAGCAATGACGCAATCCCTACATGTGCAGCACACCTCGAAAGCCCTATACTCCAATGGAGCTCGTATTATCGAAGTGCAACCCCGCTTTTTGGGTTGAATCCTCCAATCAAAGTTCCATGTGCACAAGGCTGAGAGACATGCGCGTGATGTTATCGGTTGCCTACATTCTCAGCCTTATCCATCCCGCCCTCTTCTAGGCATTCCTACCTTATCATTGGTATCTTCCAGTTTCCCATGTTGCATGCTTTGCATACCAACTCACATCTCGATCACCGGCTGTATGCATTGATGACATTGCTGACGCGGCAAATGCGCGCTGAATTGACAACGTCTTCTTAAAGTCGTATTCCCCGTAAAAGTGGGCCCGATTTTCCTTTCCCGAGCATGCACTTACGTTAACCATTCAATAAAACAAGCGCATTAATCGAGAAGAATAAAAGATATCCATGGTTTGCCATATTTAAGGTCAATATGTGCCCTACTCAACCACGCAAGGGCCGAACGACCTCAGCCTATCAGTATCAGCCTCTATCTTCTCCTACCGAGCTGCGCCTATTGAAAGTCTCTGCTCCAAGCGGTCACCAGAGCGTTGCGGACCTAGACTTCTCTGAAGCTCCGAAGATTTCAAACATCCCTGTCGTCGAACAAGATGGCCGAGCGTACTCTATCATACACATCGACATCGAGCGCGCTCCACCTTACGAGACGGTTTCATATGTTTGGGGAGATCAAAAAAGGTCTCACGAACTGCAACTCGAAGATGGTAGATTGCTGCCTGTCACTGCTACCTTAGCTTGCGCTTTGCCATACCTTGCAACAGCTTGCGAAACAGGCTACCTATGGATAGATCAAATCACAATCGACCAGTCAAACCTAGCTGAGCGAAATGAGCAGGTCAGAAACATGGGGTTGATATTTCAGAACAGTTTCTGCTGTCTCGTATGGTTGGACGATGGCCAAACTCTGTCCATTGAATCAGATATAGATTTGGGCTGGACTGCTGGCATTGGTGAAGATGTCCGAAAGTTTCTGCAGGGTTTCGGGGAAGAAGAAAGTACAGACGTGTCACAACTAGCGCAGTTGTCACAGTCACCGCAATCTACATCATCCATGCTTTCCTTGCATAGAGTACCCTCCAGAGAGCAGTACAGAGTCAGGGAACACCTCCTGTGGTTTCTTGAACACCCGTGGTTCCGCAGAGTTTGGGTCTATCAAGAGTTCTTACTGTGCAAGAATGCGCGATTCTTAATCCGCAATTTCGATTTGCCTATGGAAGAAATACAGCACGTGTTCAAGGACAGTTATCCGCGATCGAACGCATGGTTTGAAACTTTGAAACATCGATTGAACATTGACCAAGGCCGGGTCATTCTTTTTCGAAGGGCTCCTGGGCTGGACTTTCTGCTTGCCGCATTCCAAAGCCGTGGTGACGTTGTGCTTTTGGATCCCTACAGAGAAAATTTCACCAATTACGAGATTATCCATTACGCGGACATATTAAGAGCCATGGCTCCCAGTAATGCCGAAGACAATCATGATCATGCCTATGCATTCCTCGGTTTAGCGCCAAATCATATGCGACAGCACATAACGGTCGATTATACACTTCCCGTAGAAGAAGCGTTTGCCGCGGTAACAAAGGCACTCATCCAAGAATGTAAATCAATCGACATTTTGGATCCTTTACCTTCGGCCTACATGAGCAAATCGAAACTTCGCCTCCCATCCTGGGTCCCTGACTGGACTGTTCAAACACCCCAAACGAGCATACTGAATCATGACAATCTATTTGATGCATGTGGATTTGGCTTTGGATTGCCCGTAGTGTACAAATGCACACATTACGATACACTCTCATCCATCTGGAACGAGCTAGAGGTTGCAGGCAAGATCATCGATACTGTGACCCACAGGCTTAGCCCATTTTCGGTGTATCAAGTTATTCCCGCCATGGACATTGAACCTCATCAACCACTGGGGTGTCTTCCGTGGGAAATGTCTACATTAGATAGGTACGTGGATCAGATGATTGGATTCGGAATCCCAGATATCGGGTTGGCTGGTAGGAAAGCTCTACTTCGAACGCTCTTCATGGATGGTACTCAATGGGCTGCGATAACTGCTCTCGATTCCGGATACCAACTTTATCGAGATGGTCCTTGTGTTATTGGGGACTGGCATCATCACGAAAAGATCGATCATGTTATTTCCGCCTTGATCGATACAGCACAGCCCAACTTCAATGACCTACCACACGGCGCAAGTGTCCAAACATTCCATGAGCTCAGTAAAGTCCAATTCTCGAGACAGGTCGTCTATTGCGAAAACGAACGATTTGCATTCACGCTTGACCGTGTAGAGAAAGGCGACAAGATCGCCGTGCTTCATGGTGCTAGGACGCCAATGGTACTTAGGCCTCGCGCTGATGGATTATACCATTTCATTGGCCAGTGTTACTACGATGGGGCAATGTACGGGGAGTTGGCAGATCCTGTCGATGACAATGCTGACATCTTCAAACTCGTTTGAGGAATGAGAGAGAACAAAGCGGGCCAGGAGATCCGTGAACAACTACAATTTCTTTTAGGCAAAGGCGCCGATATACCGAATTTTCGACCCCGATCTTGTAAGTGAACTAGTCTCGGAGATCTGGCGAATGTGCTCAGCTAATCCAATTTTCAGAGTTCCGTTACACACGACTTAAGTCAGAAGACGGATAGTTCATGGATAGGGGACGTTACGGGGTTCTGATTGGTCCAATTATTCAACTCCCAAAGTAGGCAACGAGATAAATCGCATGAGCAATAGTATGTTTTCAGACTATAATAGTAGCTGCTTTTGCTCATATGTATCTGGCGCAGGACTTCGCGAACAGAAGCAAAGCACGAATGAAACAGCTGTTTTTGGACACCCTGGTTGTAAGCTATGGATCTCGGAGGCACGGTTCGCATGAGCAGGGTTCCTAGAGATGTGTGGACTGGCATCACGACACACGTATTATTGCCTTGGTCGTTGAGAATTGGTAGGTAGGCAGTTTGCCTTGTTCTGCAGACCTGAAATCGGCGATGAGCTTTCAGCCTTGGAGCCTAGAAGTGGCAATGGCCGCATTTGGAACTATGAGCGCCTGAATACCATAATTCAATATCACACCCAAATTGATTAAGTGTATGTGTTTGATGGATTTACACAGATTTTCCGGGTTCGGAGGACCTGACCAAGAAGGCGACAATACATGTGCTCAGAGTTCGATTGAACCAGATGGGATCTTAATTGACTTCATTCCCTAATTTGCCTACGATACGCTTCAACGTGAACAACGTCGGACGACTTGAATATCCCTTCGATCTCGGTCAATATTATTTCAGACTCTGCCTTATTTCCTCAAGCTTGCGTTTCTGCCGTTGCTGCTCATCGAAATTCCCATTGTCCAACCAAATTTCAAACGCCTTCTTGCACACCGGCCACTCAGAATCGATGATAGAATACCAAGCCGAATCTCTGTTCCTCCCTTTGTTGATCTGATGTTGTCTAAAAGTTCCCTCGTAAACCATGCCATACCTCTCTGCAGCCTTTCTAGACTGGATATTCAAAGCGTTGGTCTTCCATTGCAGTCTCCGGTGATTGAGATCGAACATAAGACCGGCGAGAAGATATATCACTTCTGTTCCTGCCCTAGTCCTTTGCAATTGAGAACCGAAGAAGGCTCCGAGTTCGGCAACACGATTCGTCTCGCGATCTTCGGATAGAGCAAAGCCCAGGCCGACCGCTTTGCCTTCATTTGGCCCAGAAGTGAGGAAGATAGCATACGCTGCGAGATCGCCCATGTCACGGAAATGATCTAAAGCTGCATCAAATTCTGAGGTAGTGCTGTATGGCCCTTCCGGCCAAAACGTCCAGAGGTCGGCATTAGATCCTATGTTTTCGTAGAGGGAGGGATAATGGCTCTGCGTAAGGCGCTCGAGTTTCACGTCCTTGCCAATTAGAGGCTTGGGTCCGGGAAGGTGTGCAGGACTCATATTGGAGACAACTTCCCCAAGAGTCGGAGGAGTACTTGACATCTCGCGAAATTGAGAGATGGACTAAGGTTGAAATTGTGATGGAATAGAAGCGGGACGAGGAACCTCTACAAGAAGGTTGAGGAAGTGATACGCTAATGGAGAAAAAGCAAGTCCAGCTAGTGGAATATACACAATCGTAAGTAGACTTGAGCAGATATTTAGTATAGCAAATGTATTGTATAGAATGGTGATGAAGCATCCATAGCGAAGCGTGAATTATACTAGGCTTGAGATACGTGAGCACAGGCCATAGCTGTGCTCACTCTCCAGCCTCCTAATATTACATGTGATGTAGAAGTCTTTGCTCTCTTTAGACTAGTGAATAAGCATTACGAGGAGGGGTACTAAGATAAGAGTCGTTTCAAAAGTTCTATAGGTTAAGCCGAGATAACCAGCCTCCTAGCCCAGCCACCCGGCTAATGAAAAATAGGGGAAAGAAATAATGAGATATGGTGACAAGTAGCAAATCACTTTTTGATGTCTTCACGGTCCCCAAACAAGGTGATCACGTATAAAATAGAATAATGAGGCAATTTGCTGAACCGAGGTTATCTCATTCAAGGAAGATAATTGGTCTTGTGGGTAGACTAGACTTAGCCTATCCTGGATCTAAGTGCAAAGAACATGATTACCTCTCACTATAACATTTTGAACAATACGTCCCTACTTTCACACTATTCACTACGTAAATTAGAAAGCATCCTGCAGTCCACAAAGTAAAACTATACAATCTACGTAGTATGGAAGATGATAGTGTCTGGAATCTACAAGGTATAAAAAAACTTCACGCTCCTTGAAGTTCGGAGAACCACCACGGCGACTTTACCCACCACAAATACCAAACCCACACCCACACCCACACCCAAGTACCATCATCAATCTAACCCCACGTAACTCAACCAAATATACCTCCCCCCTACCCCGCAACCCCAGTCCCCGAAAGCTAATCCAATCCCCGATAACAATCCCATTTCAACGGCGCAATCCCCGATAACAATCCCATTTCAACGGCGCAATCCCCGACAACCGAGTCGAATCAATCCGATCGCCGATACGACCCCGATCGCCGAAACCAGTTTACATCTACCTCCGTCCAAGGAACCCCGCTGTACGTAAAGCTAAATCGAAAGAAGAAGGGAAGGGAAGAGAAGGAGAGGAATAGAAAATTCGAAGCAGGGCATAAAAACAAACCAAGCAGATACCCCCACAAGGAGGATTTGTGGAATCGTGTAATAGCTGTAGCAAGTGATTGTTACTCCACCAACCACCGCTACCTCATCACATCACATAGCAAAATCCATAAAGTGTTAAATTCAAATGCCATATCTCTCATTATTTCTATCTCTTAGGTATTAGCTGTTCAGACTGTATGTATGTATGTATGTATGGCCCTTTAATTCTCCACAACAACAGAATAATGTGTAACGTATTTCCCGAATGGAGAAGACCGCGAAGTGAGATTCTTACTTCAGACTTTATAAAAGTCTCAAATTCTTTTTTCATATTACTATTTATGCTATAGATAGAACTTGCAAGGTCCCATTTGGCCGCTTTCAATGCGAAAAGGTCCAATGCTACTTTGTTTTTTGAAGTCGCCGATCGCAGCGCCATGAATACGCCTACCATACCTAGATGCAAGATACGCAAGAGAGGGTAATCAAACCTACCTAACTACAAATTCGAACTCTCCTCCGATCTCCTCCCACGCTCAACCTCATCCCTCCTCTTAGCATCCCTGACAGCAGCATCCACCGCATCCGTAAGATCGACATGAAAGAACGGTCTATCAACACCATAGACCGGATCAACACGCTGCTTCTCCCTTTCCAYAACAACAACATCTTTTCTAGATCCAGAAGTGGCAGTAGCATCCTTGGCTACTTTCCGCCCTTTGCCTTGTAAGACGAAGGAATCTGAGGATGTTCGTCGACCTTCTTCATCCCCGTCTTTGATGAAGGATTCTAGTATTTGACGTTGGCGAACGTCTTCGGTTGTGGCGCCGGCCATGCTTGTAGCGACTGTGTAGGCGGGACACCAATTTCCTAGATTCTCGCCGCTGTCTTTTGTAGGGAAGCCGAAGCCGGCGAAGGCTAGGGCGCGGCGCGTCCAGCGGTTGTGCACGCCTGCGAAGTGCCATTCTACGGCGTTGGGTGCGGCGTACCGGTCTAGTGTATTGCGTAGGTCGATTAGACCTTGGATGCTGGTTATGTCGATGATGTTTACGGCGGAGAAGTCGAGGATTATAGCGCGGAGGAGGGGGCGTGAGGCGATGGAGTCGGACTTTTTGGCGTCTGGTGGGACGTCATTCCAGAGGCGGTCCTAGGGTTTAGATATTAGTGGGTGGTTTGTCAAGTAGAGATTTGGAGACTTACCCTGATGGGGATTCCGTCGTCGAGTCGTGTTCGTCGCGTGTTGGCTGTGATGTAGGATGAGATGTGATCCATGTGATGTGCTTGGTTGATGTAGTTGAAGTTCTCGTAGAACCGGTAGATGAACACACCCGGATAAGGAGGTTCAATATTCAAAGCGGGATTGTGGCCTGACCTTCCTTCTAAAGGTAGATAGATCTCCCGTGCATCTTCGGTCTGACTGATGACAGACTTTGATGAACTCGAAGAGGATGCAATGGGGCCTACTGGAGCTTGGTTTCGAGTGATGCGGTTAACTCGCACCGCGCCTGGAAACCTACCTGGAGTACGGGCCATTCGGACTAGTAGTAAAATAAACGATAGCGCTATCGTCGCGTAGATAGAGGTTTCGAGCGAGGAAAACAAAGCGAGTACGACGCCAATAGTCCAAATAAGGAGCTCTGGGGGTGACAGTTTCCAATATCTATACAACGACCTTGGTGGTGTGATCAGATTGCATGTCGCATGGATAATCAAACCTGCAAGTGCTGCGTTGGGGATAAAGTAGAAGACTGCGGTCAGGGCATAGAGAGCTAGAATTAGGATCATAGCGCTGAACAGACCGGCAAGCGGTGTTCGTACACCTGCTTTCGACAAGACCGCTGAGGCGCCAAATGATCCTGTGCAAACGTAGCCACCGACGAATGGGCTGAGCATATTAGCAGCACCTTGAGCAACCATTTCTTGAGATGGAATGACAGTGTAGCCAAAGATCCTGCCGAACGATTTTGCAATGGCAATATGCTCAACAATGAGGATAATGACGATGGCTGGAAGCTCAGAAGCTACGAGGCCGAACAACTCGGGGTCCATCTTTGGTACGGCGGCATGTTTGAACCCTACAGCTCTGGTTAGCTGTAAGCAGCTGGGATTTACAAGATTACTTACCAGGCTCGATCTTTCCCACAATCCTGAACTTGGACTGCCCTTCAGGCATGTTGCGATGTACGAGCCAGCTGATGAATGTGTAAAGCAAAATGGTAAATGTTAGCCGAAGAGAGGAGATCATTGCCCACATTCGCTTCTTAGCTGGCTGTCGAACCTCCATTTTGGCGCATACGTCTCGAATGATGAAAAGAAGAAGGATTGACGTAAGGCCAATGGCTGCATCTAGTTGAGTTCGAGGAAGGCCTTTGAGGGTATTTGTTAGTACCTTGTATGGCGCTTCTCTCGTATTAATTCCTTTAATGCCTAGTGCCACGGGGATCTGTGTTGACATGATGGTGATGCTGGCCGAAGTGACAAACGCCGAGATCGGAACGTAAGGAATAAACTCTATGATCCAGCCGAGACGAAGTAGTCCGAGAAATAGAATGATCATGCCGGCCAGAAAAGAAAGCGTGTGGGCAATCTCTTGTGGATGATAGACGCCTGGCCTCTCCTCCTCTACTTTGCTAATAACACTGCCAACAAGGAGAGAACCTACAGCAGTTGTCTGCAAATGATGTCAGTCTTATGTGCTATTATGACGCAGAGATTGAACATGAAGTCTGTATCAAATGTCGTCTACTTACACCTATGACAATGTCCTTGGATGTGCCGAAGAGCCAGTAGAGTGCAGCGCCAGTGAATGAAGTGTACAAGCCGTACTCTGGTGTCAAGCGAGCCAGCAACGCATAGGCCATGGCTTGAGGGACAACAACAAGTCCGACAGTCAGACCTGAAATTCAGTTAGTGAGCTGTTCACAACTCGTATGTAACCGTATGCTGTTTACTCACCGGCAATGGCATCACCGAGCATCCAGTGCAGATTGTACCTTCTGGTCCATGATGCGGAGGGAAACAAGTTGTGCATGTACTGAGCTGCACCTGCTCTGGTTGGAACCAGACCGGCAAGCCATTCTGAGACTGAGGGATCTTGTTCAATGTAAGTCTCGTGAAGGGTTTCTTTTGCACGCTGTTCTAACTCGGCCTTTCGCTTGTTTGCAGCCTTGTTGTCGGCGTGTAATACCTTTTCACGGACGAACTTTCCAGCCTTGTTGACACTCATTGTTAGCAAAGAGAGTGGAGGCGCACCTGGGATGTCACTCCTCGATGCATGGAAAGGAAAACAAAGAGAGCCTCGTAGAAGCTAATAGGGTGAATTGGTTTGGAAGACTGTAATGCTCGACCTGATTGCCAAGGAATCTTATGTGAATGTTTGTAAAATGGGTCAAAAAAAAAAAGAAAAGTTCAAAGAAGTGAGGATAATTTTTGTTTCGAATTGGAGTAGAGGAGGAGGCAGAGGAGGAGGAAGTACTGCTCGGCGGCTCGGCGGAAGGAGGAGGGAGGCAAGGCAAGGGAGTGTTAGAGGGCTCTAGAGGGTGGCAGTCGGGGATGTTGCCCGCGGCTCTCGGCGTCTACCCACCAAAACTTTTCCGACCTTGACCGCAGACGGCGATGCAGCGTCATGCTAGCGCAGATACCTACACTTGCAGCCATTTCCTTTTCCAATGTAATGTCAAGTAGCCCGATGCTTTGCCTGTAGGTATCACTCTCTTATCGTCGCTCGGAACATGTCAACAGTCACACGCGTGGAAGCGATAAAGGATGCAGCACATCCATCACCAACGCCACATTCACTCGCAGAACAACACAACACCAACATCCACAACTCTTCAGGCAGAACCATGTTATTAGTCTTTTGACCCACCAGATTACTTGATGCCCAATCATTGTTTTTACGCACAGTCAAAATTCGGAAAAGTTCCCGAAAGCCAAGCATTGGCTTTACATGATCGCCTCCACCCGCAGACTGCAATCGCTCCCTGCAGATTCCCCATCGTCGTTCGCAGCACACAAAACTTCGTTGCCAATTCGCGGGGTTCAACTGGACAATTGCGCCCTCCAGTTCTTTGTTCTTTCCAACCCTTGGACGTCAAAATGACGACCTCACGTCCCCGTAATGCAGGATTCCAGAGGAACAGAATTTTCAATGAGCAATTAGCGGTGTAATAGCCTCCTTGGTGGTTGCATGAATTACGAATGTGGCGACAGGGAATAGAGAAGATAACGACAACGCATCGCGATTCCAACCTGTCATCAATAAGTCACTGCCAGTATCACGGGAGCAACTTAGTCACAGGTTCTCCCTTCGCTCCCAGTCTGGTCCAGAATCATTCCATGCTCCACAGTTTTTTTATTTTCCTTACTCCCCGCCTTCCCCGTACTCCCCTTGTCCGCCTTTCCCCGGCACGTGTCGGGTAGGTCGCGGAACTTCAATCATCTACTTTGAAAGATTTATTCGACATCTTTGTTTATCCACCATCGCACTGCTCCTGCAACGTCGTCGCTGTTCTTCTCAATCATCATCATATGTCCGTTGCCCTTGACATTATTCTCAGCCAAGTCGAAAAGTTCCGCATCCACTCCTGCCTGCCGGAGAAACTTGACAGTACACCAGTCATACAATTGGTGCCAGGTTGCCTCTGCCTGAACAACTGCAACATTTATCCCCTTGAGATTCACTAATTGTCGAGGTGGTGGATCGTCCGCTTGTAGAATGCACTCCTCACTACCATTACGCGCAGCGATCTTGATCTTGGAGAAATCTTTTGCAGGATCTAGCACGGGCGGATGATAAGTCAGAGGAACATCCGCTAGGCCCCAAGCCCTGGCATCTTTCTTTCCAAATACCTCTGGCTCCTGGAAAGGAGGGCCTGCGGGCTCTAAAGCGACAATCTTCTTGACAAGCTTGGGTTTTCGATCTGCTATAAGCCAAAGTGGGATGCCTCCTTGCGAGTGACCGATCAATATCACCTCTGTATTGATTCGCTCCAGCAGCGCAGTGCCAGCTTCCTGGATAGCTGTTTGCTGCACCACAGGATTGATGATACTAGGCACAGTACTCGCAAAATATGCGTCAAAAACTGGATCGCCCATAACACCTTTGCCATATCCAGATGGCCATTGCGTGTGCAATCTCGCAGACGGGTACAGATTATAATTCTCCGGAGCTGTAAAGCGCTCTTGTGTGATTTCTGCGCCAAGTTGAACCCAGTCTGACAAATTTGCGTTGGATGGTATCGACCATGGACTACGCCCTCGGGATGGGACGTCGACAATGTATAAGTCGTAACCCATGGAGAGAAAGTACGAGGCCCACCCGGGATCTCCATCGGGCTTTGTCAGCCAATTCTTTTAGATTATCAATCAGCGCATCCATATCGTCAACGAAGAAAGAAGCAATACGGTGCCTGTTTGCCCTAGCCCGTGGAAAAACACGAGAGGATATGTTCTCGCGCCTCGGTATGGTTTGAGGTGCTCGACATATATCTGGTCCTTGTACACATGATTTCCAGACCTATCGGTTGTATATGAGCCGCCGACGTAGAAAACTTCGCGAGTATGCGGGGTATCCTCGACAGCAATTATTGATGTGATCAGGTACAGGCTAATAAAAGCTAACGGATTCCAATTGCAGCGCATGGCAACGACGGCAAGAGTGACGACCGTATGATAAAAGCAAAAGAACGTGGTGTTTCTCCATGTTTATATTCTTATCGTTCACCGATCAGTTAATGATGCCCATTGACTAATTTTGGAACGGAACCCTACAGCGAATCTCTACCGGGTGAATACTAATACCCGATATTACACCTACTTGCCGAATCATCGAACCACAACAACCACTAATCTCTGAGCGCCTCTCACTATTCTACAGGCAGCCTAACATCATCCTTCCTTACAGGGCCATCTCTATACACATCACCCCCCTGACAGCCCTCCATCTGATCACCCAATCGTCTCGCCATCGTACAATTCGACCAAGTCCTCAATTCCGAGCACGCCGCTCTCCAACTCTTCATAGAGCGTTCTGCCGAGCAATCCCAGTATCGCGTAATCTCAGTACGTTGCACGCAACACAACAAAGCTTGATTAACGCACCAATCCTCCCAAGCTAAAGCGTTGCCCTGGCAGGAATCAACGACTGGGGGATTGGGATCCAACGAGGGATCCGAGACCTGTGGTACTGGAGCTCGCTCGACGATGGAGGCTGCGGACGCGGGGAGTGTGCGGTCGGCTTCTTCGCGTTTAGCGGGTGTTGTGTCACCCCGGCAGTAGGTGATTGAAGAGCCGCCGTTGAGGGTGACGCGGCGTGAAGGTACGTAACAGCGGGTTGCTACCTTTGATTTATACCAGATACTAGTTTTCCTATGAGAAAAGAATGGTTGTAAAGAATTTGGGGTAACTCACTCGCTTCCATCCACAACGGCGCCGTATACAAAGCACACAAAATCCATAGCGTCGCCCGGCTGATGAACGCTCCAGTAATTTGCTTTGGTGTACGGTTGAAGATGGCAAGTTGTGTCAATGGCTAAAGTGATCATATGAATAATGTCCGCATTCCTTTAAGACACAATGATACTCACTGTTGACCACAGCATACAAGTTCTGAACACCTCTGGCCTCAGCATGACCAACCGCACCAGCTTCTTGCCTCCGACTCCGAATCATTCCTGCCGTTTTTGCCCTTCTCTCGGCGATCGCTCTTCTCTCAGGCAATGTGATATTCCCCTCACACTGATTCGGCGGCTCTCCGGTCAGACCAAACGTCCCGAGCGCCGCCCTCGGCCACCAATACTGATAACTATTCGGAGGCTTCTCAAACTCAGTTCCCAGATACCATTTACTACATCTTGCATTAGCCTTTCTCCCAAAATCCTCTTTCCCCAACCGAATATCAAACATCACTCACCTACTCCCCAAAACCTCATCGCCCATATCCCAACAATCAAAATCGGCTCTATACTGCGAATCCACAGGTCCCCTAACCGTCGAGCCATTAACCGGCGCCGTCCTAGCAAGACTCGCATTGACAACAGTAGCCCAATAATGCGGCGGCGGTTCACAATACTGCATACAATTCTTCACATTATCACAACCAGGGACTACGACATCGTTGACCGCTAGATAACATCCTTCCTTCGTCATAACCCATTTTTCGTCGTATCGGGGAAAGGAAATCACTTCGCCCGGTCCCATGGTGGATACTGTCCAGCATTCGAGTTCGATGGAGGAGTTTGCGGGCAGTAGGGCATCGGATTCGCAGAGGGGGTCTGCGCAGACTAGACAGCGTTGGGAGTGTATGGGGTCGACGAAGGCGGGGCGGTAAGTTTGCGTGGGTGTTGGGGTGGCTGTTTGTCGTGCAAGGTTTGGTCGATGGGGGATGGTGGTGTTTGGGAGTGTTAGGGCGCCTTCGAGGTCGCAGATGGGGTCTGCCTGTGGGCTACGAGGGGAGAGTTGAAGGGCGTAGGATACGTCTGCTGCCATCTGTGAATGTGTTTGTCAGTGGTATGTCTGTGTTCAAGCTGGCGCCAGAGATCAAAGAAATGTAGTCGTTAGCTCATTTGATAATTTCACATTCCCATCCTCAAAGCATCCTTCTCCACAACCACGCCACTCAATAACCTCAAAAAAAAAAAAAAAAAAAAAAAACAGGCACTAAAACATAAAAATATACATACCACATAACACCCATCAACCGTCTCATGCCAATTCCTATTCCCCGCGTCAGCGTCAATCCACACCATCTTCATACCCTCCAACCTAACCCAACCCAAACCACCCCCCAATCACGTTCAAATACATAAATTGAAAAAGACTCACGACCTAACAAGCTCCTGGCCATCCTTATTCAGCGCCCAAGAACCAATATAACACTTCTGCCAGATAGTCGTGTTTGCAGCGTAGCGTCTAGCTACGGGACATTCCTCCAGTACGCAGATGTAGCATGCTATGCTGTGGAGTTCGGGACGGGAGATAAGTGGCGTGAATGCCGAGATTGAGGATTCGTCGTTAAGAGTGTCGTGGGGGTGTGTTGGAGAGGGGGTTATTGGAGTTGCTGATACTGGTAGTGAAATTGGGAGGAGGAGGGAGCAAAGAGCTCCTAGGAGAAGGGGTTTTATAAACATTATCGAGCGCATTCGATTTTCAATTTTTCAGCAGAAACACAGGAGAACACTCGATGAAGAACAATAGAACAAGTTTCTTAAAATCTACTATCTACATACAAGTTCAACCCACCTTTTATACTTCTCCTTCCCTCGCACAAAATTTCCCTATCTCGCAATCTTCGCAATACATACGTCCGTACAGCAGGAAGACAAATTGTATACGACCACCTTAGCACCAAGAACCAACACTCAATAATTAAATAGACAAGTTGTTGCTGGGCATGCATCGCTTCATATAAAAGTTCCCAGGGCACATGGGGCACGGCAGGGTTATGTATATATAGGCCACGCTAGTTTAAGTACTTTCCCGGGTTCTGTGCTGTCGGGCAGGATTCCGAACTTAGAAGTGGGGCCGCTCTGCTGTGTTGTTGGAACTTCTTGGAAGATTCAAAAGGGGCATAAAAAGTAAATTGTGAAGATGAGATGAGATGTTTAGATTGTCTGTCCGGAGATGCCGGTTGAGATTGGGCTGTGGGTTGTGTGTGGGAAGAGGAAATTCGGATATTAGCCTGTAGTGGTCTTTTCGCTCTGGGGGAACTGCTGGAGGATGGGGTGGATGACATGCAGAGTGGATGTTCCGAGTTTGGATCGCCTATTGAGTTTTGATGTTGCACGACTTGGTCGGAACTTACGCGTTCTTGCTTCTTTGAGAATTCGGTATGTGTTGAGATGGGTGTGTTTCGTGTGTGTTATCGGAATGGGTATGAAGATTTGCATTGTAGGCTTTGGGAGTGGTTTACTTTGATTTGATTCATTGCAACGTCAATCTGTGGAACAAAGGAGAGGGACCTCTCGATTGCATAATGATCCGTTTGGCGATAAGGGTGTTGTTCGATATACCTAATTATGAGGAAAACGATGACGCTGCGCCACAACTTTCAGCTTCAGAGGGCGACCAGGGATAATCGCACAGCCACAACGGTTCCATGTAAGTAGACGTCAGCTTCACCAGCATACCTCTATCTCCTTTAACTTTCATTCTATCTTCTCGTCAGTTGATAATAATTCTCATCACGAATAATCGACCAGATATGGGTGACGACAAGCTCGAGTCTATATACACTCCGCTAGATAAGGGGCGCCAGGAAATTCGGCTACTTCAGATCGCCTCAACCGAGCCAGAGACTGTCTGCAAACTTCAAGTAGTTTCACTCCAGGATGACCCGGACTTCTATGCCCTTTCATATGTTTGGGGCGACCCGAATTTTACGAAGGACATAACAGTCAATGGAAAAGTCATGCCCATTAGCACTAACCTTGCACGGGTATTCCAAGATATCAGCGAGCACTGGAATAACCAAACATCTACCGACCAATCCACCGAAACAACCAAGTGGTTATGGGTCGACGCAATTTGTATAAATCAAAAAGACGTCGAAGACAAGAATTACCAAGTTCCGCTTATGGGAAAATTATATTCCAGGGCAAAGACAGTGCTATCCTACCTTGGTCCTTACGAGTCAAACCTTTCAGAGATTTTCGATCTTTACCATCTGCTATCTCATGAAGTTGCCGCCATGTCCGAGACCGAAAAGGGATCCTTGGAATGGCTCAGGAAATACCCCGAATTTTGCAATCCACCCTCCATGAGCAGTTCTATATTCTCACGCTTGGGAGAATTGCTGACATTGCCGTACTGGTCACGACTATGGATCTGCCAAGAGATTGCACTGGCGAGGAAGGCAATACTTTTCTGTGGAAGCAAGACTCTAGACTTCGATATTGTCACTACTGTCAGCAACCACTTTCTTGAAACAAGGCAACTTCCTGGTAAAGCACTCAAACCGGATTTTGTTAACCAACGGCTATTCATGAGTCACCTCAATTTCGATCCGGGAGTGCTTCATTTCATCGGCAAAGCAAAAAACCTTTTAAGCCAATCTGAAGTGGACGGTGGGGCGATTCGGAATAATATATTGTGGCCTATATATTGCCTGACATTCACTCTCAACGCGGCGCATCGATACAAAGCAACGAACCCAAAAGATCACATATACGGATTTTCAGGAATAACCAGGATTGACTTCAGACCAGACTACTCGGAAAGCAAGACAGTGGCCGATGTCTACCGCGATTTCATGGGTACTTGGTTGTCGATTCCCTTCGATCAGATCCCTGAATCGCATGACGCCATGGTATCGGCTTTGGGTCCTTTGGATTGTGCAGGAATTGGTCACTGCTGGAAACGAGTGCCAGGTCTACGATCTTGGGCGCCCAACTTTGCTGGCATGGCTAATGCGCAAGGACCCGATAGAGCAAGAACTTTAGGCGTTCAAAGAACACACTATGCTGACAAAGGCGTGTTTCCTGATGATATAGCACAGCCACGGACTGATGGTGAGACGCTTTTTTGTCATGCCATACAACTTGGCCGTTTAGAAGATATTGGACCAAGAGCTGGAATTCAGGAAAATGAGTCAACCATTCAGGGCGGTGACAATTCTGGATCATCAAGTGTGTGGGATCCCACCTGGCAATGGATATATGACTGCGTAGCCAAGTGTGCTCTATATCCACCGGGACACTGCTCGACCTTCACCGCATGCACCACCGCCCTATTCCCCGAGCGCAGCGCAGAAACGGAAAACATGACGTTAGGCATGTTCTGTGTCCCATTCCTGCAATACGAAAGATACCTAAACAACCTATCCAAGGGAGCTAGTGAAGTCCTCCAAGTAGAATTCCAGATACTGATGGAGGGAAATGAAGTCTTCCCGTTCAAGAGCCCGTTGGCAAACTTTATGCCTCGCGAGGGATCGCTGCAGGACCGTATACACGGTTTTTGGAATAATCTAGCTGGAACTTTCAAGCGCACAAAGGAGTATCTTCAAATTAACAACGATATATTTGGCGAGGTTGCGAAGGATAATAGGGGTCTTAGGTTCGGTAGGACGGAGAATGGGTACATTGGTTTGTTTCCACCGGGGATTACTACCGATGATATCGTGTGCATTTTGAAAGGTTGTAGAGCCCCTGCAGTTCTTCGAAAAGTGGGTGAGCATTACCAATTCGTGGGTCTTTGCTATGTGGTTGGATTTATGAAGGGTGAGGCTGCGTTGCTGGTCCAACATGGCGACGTGAGCATGGAAGAGATTGAGATTCGATAAAGAGATGAGAGGACCGAATTTATTGATATGGATCTAGGAGAATTGACTACCAATCGGGTTGTTTGCCAAAATCATGAGACGGCAATAATGGTTAGGCTAGTACCGCCGCCCATACCGCGTATTGGCTATGTTTGAGCGTGCAGCAAGGCGACGCGGCGTCAGTTTCGAGGGAATCTATCTGCACTCTCAGCCCCACCCTATTTAGCTACCTGTTGATATGAAGATGCTCCTTCAAGTGGCTTGGAGAGCGGGCGTTGAGGTACTACTTGGGTATCTTAGCGGCACAGCGGGGGCTGAAGCGAGGCATTGCGCGTGAAGGATCAATCGTCAACTGCGCATTTTACTGGTGCCTAACAGACACAGTATATCTTACCACGTCACATCATATTCACTCAATCTAATCATTTTTATTCCCACAATCTTCGAATTCTGTGCTTAATATCACAAAACGACTCCATTCATTCGAAAACCAAGTCTGAAATCCAGCTTAGTCCCGGGCGTACAGCTTTGTTAGAAAATACACAGCCACGAGGCCACACTGGTTTTCGGCCCCATTGAGACAAGGATCTTGTTTCAAGGCTTGAATGACAGTCAACAATCATCGAAACCATTTAAGTGGAGACCTTGAACCACCAAATACCCCCGGCAAATGTCTTTACCAACTCTTTCCTTCGTCTTGAATCCTTTAGCATACAACAATATGTCTAGCTCTATGCACGTCACTACTGCTCCTCTGGCAGACCAGATGCTCCATACGATCAGTATCTTTCAAGCCATCGTCGCCTTCCCTATTACGTTATTCTTGGGCTCCTGCACTTTTTTCAGCCTAATAGATCCAACCTTTTGGATTAGTTATTATGACTTCTTGTAAGCCCTTCTCTTGCGCTCAAAGTTTGCCATGGGTGTTTCTTTGAACTATCGCCCTCACTAACACCATTGCACAGCACATTCCTCACCACCTCTATTCTAGCGGCTGGAATAATCTTTTTCGTCCTCGTCCAGCGAAAAGTTCGCCTCGACACAACTAAAACCCTGATCTTCGAAGCTGCAAAATCGATATTAGCGACAGCGCTGTGGTTGTGGCTGCTGCTAGATACATTATTTGGGCCATGGCAAGACAGATTCCATTATGAGCCGGGAGAGAAGGAGAAACATCGTAGGGTTAGGGTCGTTAGGGCGCTAGGGAGTGTGGTAGTGTTGCTGTGAGTGGGAGACCGTAGATAATTGAGGTTGAGGGATGTGGCTAATGTGAATACAGACTTTTCTTCTATCCCGCAGCTGGATATGCATGGTGGAGGTGGGGTTCCGGAAGACAACATGACGTAGAGGAGGAAGATGAGCCAGCGGTCGAGGATCCAGGGAGGGATGGGGAGACAGAGCCATTACTCTCGAGAACTTGAGGAAGACCAAAAAAGCAAAAAAAAAGGAAGAAAAATAAATATGAGAGGATATAGACAACCTTCGGGTTTGAACCTGCGCCGAAGCAGACGCTCTAAGGTGTGCATACAACTCCGGCACAGGTTCACTAAGTTTCATCTTCTTCTCATATGTTAAGATTCTGAGATTTAGTTAGATATATAGTTGAGAGTCGTGAATGGGAATAGTGGTGCTAGGAGTAGGAGTGGATTTTTCTCGGTGAACCTGGTGCGTGCGCGGGTTGCGTTGCGTCGCCACCAGGCGCGTTTGTTTTGATGACGTAGTTACTCGCTCACCGGAGGTTTCAAGCTGCTTTGAGAGACCGCTTAAATTAATACACTCGAGAGACACATTTGATTGGTTAGATCTACGAAATTTTAGACCGGAAGACGTCGACTTTTATCGAAATGCTTTCAATGAAGAGATCTCCGTCGAAACTCAATTCTTTTCGTACGACCCATCAAGCTCGCCAGCGACTTCCTCCCTTAACTTGAAACGTAAGTATGGCCCTTCATGGCCACTGACCAAATGGTCCTGCAACTGGAATTCGTCCGGCCTGTTTCGACCCTTCACTCCATTCACAGTTCCTGCCCCAACATGTTTGCTTGGCCCCTCCGGCACTTCGAAATCAAAATACCACATAATCTTCGCAAAAACATCGTAAACCTCCGTGTAGACAATGGCCCTCCCAGCACAACCTCTCGGCCCCAATGAAAATGGACAAAAGGCACCACGAGCAACATCAACCTTTTCCCTCGGATTGTCTTCCGAAATGATCCACCGCTCTGGTTTGAAAGTAAACGAATCCGGGTAATACTCCTCATTGTGGTGGATGGCATAAGCTGATACCCCGACTTCCGCACCCTCAGGTACATACACGCCGTCGATAACGATTCCTCCTGTACCCGGCATGACCTCTCGAGGCAGCGCACTTCCAACCGGTGGAGTCATCCGCATAGCTTCATCGATACAGGCTCGTAGATATACACAATCACTCATCGCCGGCCCAGAGTGGATATCCTTCCCATGACTCCAAGTGCTACGGATCTCGGCAGCGAGTTTCTCATAACACTTTGGATATCTCGAAAGGTAGAAGATAACCGAAGACATCATAGTACTACTCGTATCACTCCCAGCAATGAGTAGTAACCGAGCTTCGGACCAGATCTCCTTATCCGTAAATACTCTTCCGGTATCCTCATCTTTCGCATTCGAAATCTTGGCAAATAAGTCATGTTGCGCGTACTGATCCTTGGTTTTCCGTTCTTCAACTGCCGTGGTGACAAGATTCACAAACGGTTTACGCAATCTTAAGGCTTGTTTCGCAAAGAGATAATGCAAGCGGGTGCGCGCTAGGTCGGGGAAGTTCAAGTATACGCCGATGACGAGTGACGTGAGTTTTATATAGTCGATGATGAAGCGACGATCTTCTTTGTCTTGAAGCTCAAAGGGTTTCCCGAAGTTGAAGGTTGACATGATGTCGTAGGTCATGAAGCGTAAGTAATCTGTCATGTTAAGTTCGGGGGATAAGGAGTCGTCCTTGCATTTTGAGGCGATTTTACGGATGAACTTGTCGATGTGGAAGTTCATGTCTGGTTCGAAGTCGCGAGCGCATGATTCGGAGAGGCCTTGGTTGATGACGCGACGTTTGAAGCGGTGGATTGGCTTGTCAATTGTGTTGTGAGTATTAGTGATTCCTCGGGTGAGTATGGCCTGGTATCCGCGGGACTTTTGAAGTGATCTTGAAGAATATATGGTATGGAGCGCAGTTACTGTGTTGAAAACGACCCGATTGGGACCCAATCGGACAACCGGGCCATATTTCTTGTGGTCTTCATAAGTTTGTATGTGTAGACGTCCCAGAAAGCTATAGTATGCGGGGTACCAGTCACTGAATTTGCCAACGAATGGACCGGGGATATGTGCTAGCTTATTCGCAAACAAGCGATGAGTATAGACAATAAGAAACTAGTTGATCAGCATAGTGTCCAAGGCTGTTTAAAGGAGAATGGAAGCGTACACGAATTACCAGACCCAGAAAAATGTATTGGATGAGTCGGGCTATCGCACCGGTCGAGTTTCTCTCCTCCATTGTCACGGATGCCTAGATGCTCTTAGTAAAGACACAGTTTGGCCTCCTATGAGGTCTGTTATTTCAAACGTTCCAGTATTATTTTGAGTTTCAAGCGCCAACGATGGCAAATCCGTGTCCTTAAATTGCAAACTAGGAATCGGGATGTTCACTAAACTCCTGCCCCAAAATGCAAGCTGTTCGAGCAATTACCTCTCTCGATTTGGGGCCTCGTCTATCTTGGAGCTGCCGCCTAACCATCCAAGATACTTAAGCGACGGGCGTTTTCTTCGCCCTCGAGGCGAATCAATCAAACTTGATAAAGCGTTGCGCAAGGCTTGGTGGTGACGTAAGATGAGGCTGGCCTGAACCTTTGTTGTTCTCTTTAGCGTGTATGAATTTAAGCGTGTTCTTGTCACCTACCTGAGACAATTGCGATGAGTCGCCGAAGCTTACGAGGGAAGGTGTACAGGGACACTCAGGAAAGAGGTAACCTCTAGGCAGATATACGTAGCGTTACGGGGCCGAGTTCTATGTGACTCGGATCTGGGATAGGAGATGACGGAGCCGACGCGGAGAAGATTGGCGGGKTTTCACATAACCTTGGCCATTGGCTGCAAGTCTGCGCTACTCAGCATACCGGCAAATAAGATCACATTATTACCCATAAGGTTTATTTGAATTGATAATCCAATTTCATGTAGCGTGCATTTCATGCACTTACAAGGGTACGAGAGTAAGGTGTGGAATTTCGCCCTGAAACACTTTCGACTGGTCCTTTCTTACAACGCCGTAAAGATTGGCAGGGGGTACTCTAAGATCCACCAGATGATTAGATTTATTCTTCTTTCAGAAGACTTGCAGTTTTGGCTTTTTGCGTCCACATAGAGTAGAAGTGTTGATTGACAATCGACCTCTACGAGACACGCGAACAGTCGTTAGGACCCTTTCATGGCTTTAGAAGACCAATTTCTGTAGCGTAGACTTCAGCAATAAGGATGACCCCCCAGAGGAGCAACCTATCTTTTTAAAATATTCGGAACCATATGCTTGCTACGTTGTCGGCCGTGGTCGTCACCGTCGCTGCTCGAATTGAGCTCGTTCAACTAAAGTAGTAGAAGCTGGTATGCTAGTGAGCTAGACTTAGAGCTCCAATAGTATGAAGTAAGTCCAGGTTGAATGTTAAAGTACATCGCAATTAGTATGTATTGTTTGTGATATATGAATTACATACTCCCGAAATCGGAGAAAAAGCTTGAGATGAAGTGTATCGAGGCCAGGCTGATAATCACAGAGCACCAATCTGATTCCTTGACATGCTTAATATTAGGTTCTTTTATTGATCACACCATGTAATCTCATTGGTTCTTATTAGAATTAATGAGGCAAATAGGCAAGGTTGAAGCAAGGCTGCAGCCGAGTGGCTGAGTTCCGCTTTCTTGTATTCATAGCCTGACCGGTGTGAACGTGACCTGAGTCTGCCTTCAGCCCTGTGTCGACAGTTCTCGAATAACATATGAGCCATACGTCGCCAGGAAAATTCCCTCTGCTATTTGCGCGTTCCGTTCCACTTTCGCTGCGTCGCAAAACCTCGTCTCCTAGCTTGTTATTAAAGATGCAGCTTCTAAATTACTTTTTCGGCAAGATTGGTGACGAAGAAAAAAATATCTTCTCGAGCCCTACGCTAGATACAAGAGATGGAGATCGTCCTCGCGGACATCGCATGCCATGGCATGACGTGTTGATTATTGGTCTTGCAGTTTCCAACGGCACGATCTGCGCATCATCGATCGTATCCACAAATAACTTGAGGGCCGTGGGACACCGATATGGGATAGGCTCGTGAGTAACACTGAATGTTCTTCTTACCACGGCTAAACGTGTTCTAGGTTCTGGAGGTATTCTGCCTGCGCATCAGCCTTCACTTGTATCGCATTTGTGGCACAGCTTGGGTTGTTGTGGAGCAGCCGCCTACGACCGGTATTTTATGTCTTCCTCAACCTGGTAGGGTTCATCCTATGGGTAACAGTTGTGGCGTGGCTTCGCAATCACGGCGTCACGAATGAAGCAACTATACCGGGTATCATCATTACCTTCTACACCATATGCGCACTTTATGGTAGTTTTATCTGGTGGATCTACCAATCGCGATTCCTTAAAGATCGTTTGCCGGTACACGCCATAGTCACGGATGAAGTAGAAGTCACAGAGGGTGAATACAACTTTCGGGCACAATCTCCAATGCAGGAGCCGGCTAAAACGCTTCAGAGGCAGGACTAAGGAATATTCAGGTAGATGATTTCGTTGCGTTTGCTATCTGGGGATTGGGAAGCGGAAACCAAGCATTTCTTAGAGGACTTTGGTTGAGTAATTGACGGATTTCTTCATCTGATGTCGGAGCATCTTTTCAAATCCTACTCTTTGCTTTTATAGTTTCTACGGATATTAGACAATAGACATCCTCTCGTTAGTTCTTTTGACCAAAGCTCCATACAATGCCAGTGAATATGGGCCATATACAAAATCTTCCAGAAAACCGAGGCTTTGGTGATCTCGGAGTGTTTCCACAAGCTTCGGAAATCATGTCAATTATGAAATAAGGCTACGATAGTTAGTTGGCCATGAAGAGAATTGGGGAGCGCGCACAGAGATTATGTGTAGTGTGCATCATTTTGACATTGGTGGTATTAAATGAGCAGCGAGCAGCGATTGGCGGCACCATGATAAACACATTCAAGGCTCCATGCTGGATTTCTCTATGCACGGCCGCGTACAAGTTGGAATACTGAGCGGCATACTTCATCTATATTCTAGTTCAAAGGTTTGCAATATAGCTAGCAGAGAGACCTCAGACGGGTAAGGGTTGCTTCAGGCCCGGTGTCCGCCTATCCTGATAGCGGTCCGACTTGAAGCTGAAACACTTGGGCTGCGGCAGACGATATAGGCATAGGGGCGCCTATGCTGCTTGCTTTATTCAATGCGGCCACCTGAAGGAAGGATTAGCAGGAATTCTATCTTGAAGAGCCATTGCCGAGTTCACTTACAAGTCTAGCGCCAATCTCCTTTGATTCCTTGACATCATTCAAGTACCATGGCCCATGATTCATACGTGGAGCATATTTCTCAAATTGTACACTCCAACCTGCAGCGCCTCCAATGATCTCGTACATTTGTCCAGCGTCGAGACCAACTGCTTTGGTAAAGCCTTTACATTCAGCTGCTGTGGCTAATTGAACGCCTATCATGATATCGACAATGTCTTCCACGGAGATTGACGCGCCTGCATTATCTTCTGGCCTCTTTGTGTTTTGATAAACTGCATCATTGGGTCCATCTTTGAGATAGATGCGCCAGAGCGCTGAATCGTCGATGTGTCCCCATCCGACCGCTACTATGGTTTGATAGATCTGTTCAGCTGTGGCAACAAGTGGAACAGGGAAGGAGATCTCTCCGGCTGTGCGTACAACAATCGATGAATCTTTCTGCGCAATTTTCATCGCGGAGTAGATTGTCGTGTCTCCTTCCAGCGCATGGGGAATGCGGTTCTCCATAATCCAACTTTTGCCTTCACTAGCTTGAATGAAGTCATAAACCTTTCGAGTATTCAAGCCAGCTCTCACAGCAAGAGCCATAATCTCCCCAACGTGGGCAATGGCTATCTGGGTAATGACCTGATTGCAAACTTTGCCGTTGGCCCCAGAACCAAGCAGACCAGGTTCACCCGTGCTATTTCTTATCCTATGTATCTTGGTTCCTACTGCTTGCAATACTGGATTCACAACCTTGAGACCTTCGTCGGTTCCACAAGCAAATATTGCGAGAGTCCCGTCCGCTGCACCAGATGCCCCGCCTGAGACCGGGCAGTCGAGTAACTGGATATCTGGGCGGCCAAATTCCTTGTCAAGCTTTTGCCGGACCTCTCGAATGTATGCCGCCGGTACCGTAGACGCGATAATAACAGCCACATTCTTGCGCAGACCGAATATAGCACCTGTTTCCTCTTGAAACAGAACTGAAGTGACTTGAGCGAAATTTACGACCATGATTAAGAGAACATCGGCATTTTGAGCGGCTTCTTTGGGGCTAGATGTTGATTTCCCACCCTGCTGAACGAACGTCGAGAGAAGGTTGGGGATGACATCGAATCCCGAGACCGTGAAGCCTTTCTTGAGGAGATTGTTGGCCATCCCTCTTCCCATCGCTCCAAGGCCGCAAAGTCCAACATGAGGTAAATCCTTGCTTTGAGTAGTCATGATGTGCAGAGGCGATGGAGAATTTCTGTGTGTATGGTTGATGTCTTTTTGAAGTGCACGGAGTCAAATGCAGTGAGGGATAGATTCCGAGGATCTATCGGAGAATAGACCGTTCGCGGAGCCGAATACCGAATGATCTTCAATAATAGCCTGTCTCCACCGTAGCCAAACAGCTCGCCGTATTTTCGACCCTTGTAGTTATGTCTAGCGACCAATCACGGAGCAAAGTGGCAAAGGATGGCACACGGATTAAATATAAGCAACGTTTCCATGTCACACAAACATTCACAGGATCTATTTACTCAGGTCCAAAAAGATCTTATCAGGGAAAACAGTATGAATGCCACTTAACATTCCAATGATATGGAAATCCCCGGTCATCTAATACGCCTTATTGACCATTACTTTCTTTAAGTCTCTTGTTCCAATATCTCGATCATGAGCAAATACAAGTTCAATCTCATCCTTGCTATTCACACGCATCCCCACACCCTCTTGGTATGTCTTGAGAGAATTTATGCCGACCGAAGTATGACCTATGTGATCCGGGGTCCTCGACTGTAATGCCAGCAACACGATTTCTATAGCAGAGTTCCACGCCGTCGATGTGCGGCCTGTGATGAGTATATAAGCCAAGTAGGCAAGAGCTATCATGCAGTAGGCAGTCATGACAGCAAGAGCAAGCCTAACAGAGGCTTGTGAACAGTCATATTTATATCCGGATTGTTTGACCTCGAATTGATGAGCGGTGTTACCGTCGTTTTGAGGATTCCAAGGCCCTGTTTCTTCTCCCGGGACTTCGGCCAGAGCTACTAGGGGATCTTAATAGTAGGGATGAGACCACGCGAGGAGGGGGGATTTTCTTATAGTAATATTAATAGGGAAGAGTTTAGACGCAAGATATATATATGTTAAGGTGTTAGCTTCTAATCTTAAAATAGAACCCCTAGGATTTTAAACCCTCACTATTTGATAGGATTATAATCCTATTCGTGAGGTAAATTAATCTACTAATCTATAGCTTTATAAGATACTGAATATTGTTTACAAACCCTGTTCTGTACATATTTTTAACCCTTAGGGATAAGAGTAGATGATGTTCGAGTAATAGGGAAATAAAGGTATCATATCCCGGGGTAAGTAAGTGTAGAGCAGTAAGGTAGTGTTTAGTTCTAGGGTGAGATATGCTCAACTCGCGAAAGTAGAAGTCGCGGCGTACCCAGCTTTTCGAGTGAAAAAGAACAACACTAACGTCATACCAATCTTCAACTCTCTACTCCACGCTCAACTCTCTACTCCACACTCAACTCTCTACTCCACGCTCAACTCTCTACTCCATGCTCAACTCTCTACTCCACACTCAACTCTTTACCCCACATCCATCAATTCCACATCTAGGTCGCCGTCATGTCTGCTATACTTTGGCCTTCACGACCACAATGGGCTCTCGACATCACCACTCGGCGAATCAACTACATCACACAATCCGATGCATTCACCATTACACCTTCCTCACCCGAGCCTACAGAATTCTTCGACCCCCAATACACCACATTCCTCGGCAATATGCATGGCTCAGAGCCTATGCCAAAATCAAAAGCCCACATTAACACTACAGTCCGCTTCTATGCTAGGTGGAACGGTGTCAACATCTAGGTAGCCTGCATCACCATTAGATCTATCTCGATAAGCGATGCGCTTATACGTTTAGCTCAGCATCGTCTAGCCCCGGGAGATCCTAATGCCGCAGAAATCTTAGAGTTCCAGCCATATTCTGAGGGCGCGGTGGTATGGGAGCCACTAGAAGATTGTTTCACCGTTGGACAGTGTGAGGCACTGCGTCAGCGCCATTTTCGCTTCATCCCGGATCCAGCCTCGGCGCAGCTCCCCGATGGCCATAGGTTCTTCTATGGTCGCTGGGTTACTTCCAAGCATCCCAGTCATACGGACCGAATGGTGGATGGAATTAAGGTCCGGGCTTGGGATATGGACGTTCCAAAGCTCGTCACTTTCCGAAACCAAGCTCCCGACCCCACCAGTGAAAAAGATCGTGCCATTTGGTACCACAACATCAGGCTCCAGATAGAAGGTGATAGCGATGATGATGATGATGACTACTACTACTGATGCGAGACGGGACACATCTCTCACGTCTCAGGAATCAGGTGGAAGAAATTGGCTTTGACAAGGCGACGCTCAGTGGGTAGCGCATGATCTATGTCTTTCTCATGTGGCACAACGAGTCGGCTCGAGGAATAGGACGTATGAATAACATGGAGCTTGGACTTGACAACCTCGACCACCCGAAAGACCTCGACAAGCTATGGAGAGAGTAAGAGCGAATTAACCACGGTTGGGCAAAGCAAATAGGGTTCAAGTCTTAGCTAAGAAGACGAGTGATTTAATTTTACAATCTTAAAACCTCCCCTTCTTCGTTGTTGCTCTCTTATGTCTTGTCTTCACGATTCCCCGTGGTCTATTGTGGGCCGTGGTGGGAAGTCGCGACTCTCGTCTAGCTTTCGTACTCGACCTGGCACCTTGTGAATGTGATTTATTCGTAAGGCCATGAGAAGGTTCGCCGGTTGCGAAAGTTAATCCAAGGGAGGCACCTGATCGCGTGTTCTCCGTGCTATTCGTTCGCTCCGGCGGATGTCTGGCTTAGATGGCCTCTGAGCTTCTGTTTGCCTACTATCCATCACAAAGTCAGATAGGCACACAATATCGAGAGTAGTGCCCGACCTCTGCTTAGTAGCCTGTCTTCTCCTCTGGCCAGTTTTGCGTACTTTTGAAGGTTAGACTATCCAATCTTGTTCCAAATGGTCGCCGTTGCATGAGCTTTCTTGCCCGGAAGGTCTATATCGCGCAGAGATCTGCGGAAATTCTTTGGCTTGGTATGCGAGGGCGAGGGTTTGCTGCGATGCTACTCGATCGGGATGGTCTTCTGCGGGCACTTCTGTTTGTATCGCGACGACACGTTCCAGCAGCTGGACTGCCTCTTTGGTTGGTTGGTTGGTATTGATTTACGTCTCTATCTAGCCTCCCTGGGGGCATGTGGACGCGCCAAGCTGGTTCTATCCTTCACCGATAGAGCCGTGATGGCGTTTCTTGTGGATAGCTGCCATGCGGCCTTTCTGTGTGCATTCTCCCTCCATGCGGAGATAGACATCCTAGGGTCTGCTTTTATATACACAAAAGAAAAGAGAATAATATACAGTCTTCGGGGTGCAGGTAAGGGTACCCCTAATTTCAAGGAGAGGTTCTGGGGGAGCGTAGCTCAGGTTGCTTAGGCGTAGCCCTTGCAGTGTGTGCTAATGGTCTAGAAGGCCCGTCTGTAGGTATGCAAAGGGAGGCCTTTTTAGGGCTCCCTAAAAGCCTACGGTTTTCTGCCAAGACTTTTGAGGTCCTGGTGTCGTTCATGGTTGGTATTCTAGTATACACCTGTTGCAGCAGGCGTATACTATTGCTCCTTTAGCGGGAGCAAATCGCAGTGAAGTACTTGGTGAGATCTAACAGCAGTTGGAACTCTTTAGGGGATCCAAGCATCCCCTTAAGGTATGATATCCCTTCCTTGCTATTGCAGGGTGGGGTAGTGGGTTTGGAGGGCCAGCTCCAGAAGTGTCTAACTGCCTTGCGGCAGTGAACGATATGATCTGGGGGTTTGTCCTTGCCACATGAGCAGGTGAGCACGGCGTCGTCGTGCTTGAACTTCTTGTGGTACCAGGCGAAGTCCCCATGCTTTGTTCTGATAGCTAGCAGTTGAGGAAGGCCCATTGTGTGGACGATGATGCGTCTCCACGTAGGCATCGAATGACCGAGGTGCTGTCAATGAACATCCAGAGGCGCCGCGCCGCGCCCTCTGGGAGGCGTAGTGCGTGTTGGAGTCCTCTCCAGGCTCCTACTGCCTCCGCGTCGAAGACATGTGAGCAGGGGTTCAGGGAGCCTCTGCCGTCTGCAATCTTTGCACCCTTCTGGTATATTGCATACCCGTAGGTGACGTGCTTTGTCTGCTTATGCCACTGCTCTGATCCGTCGGAAAATATGGTGAGGTCGGGGGACAGCTGTTGCTGAGAGGCCCACCATGCCTTGAAGGCTGTCGCTGCTTCGGCTTTATCGGTGCCGCCCATGGGGTCCTCTCTGCATCCAGAGGTGTAGTAAGGCTGTACGAGCGTTGGTCTGGGGACTGAGGTAAGTAATCGTCCAAGAATCTGGACTTTGGCGCGTGGGTGATGGGGTCTTCCGGCCCCTCTTCCCCTCTGAGCAATGGGTATCTTGGTTCTTGTGGCGAGTGGGTATGATTCATCTACTGTCTGTAGGCGGGTTATAAACCGTAATTTGGCCTCTTCGAGGGCAATCATGCCCGAGGGGAGGCCCGCGTCTCTGAATAGGGACGTTGTGGGTGTGGTTCGGTAGCAAGGGAGGACTCCCCTTGCTGCCAACGCGAGTGTTTTGTCTACTGTGGTGATATGCCATCCTAGTCTGGTGCTCACCTCTGGTGCTCGGGACGCTCTCATGATCCGGGGAGGCTTTGTACGTCCCCCATACCAGGTTTCGGTGCCGTAGAGGAGCCGCGGTATGACACAGGTGATGACCGCTTTGCGTAGTGAGCTCGCTGGCGGTCCGTGGGTTGTCCGGGCGAGGCTGCGTATGTGCTGTGCAACAACGCGTGCCTTTGCAGCACGTGTAGCTACGTGTCTTTTGAACTTGAGCTTTCGGTCAAACCAGACCCCTAGCCACCGAAGGGCGGGTTGTTCGTCTGCTTCCTGTTGGATAGGTTGTATAGTGGTGGTGCTATCAACCCTGCATGCTGGTGCGTAAGTTCCTTTCTGCTTGCTGAGGTGTATCATTTCTAGCTGATCGGGGGCAAAGATAATCTTGTTGTGGGCACCCCAGTCATTGATTTCGCGTATATCTTGCGCGAGTAGGCGCACGTTTTCATCGAGGGAGTGGGAGACCCGGTAGATGCATGCATCGTCCGCGTATCCAAAGCGGTGCACCTTGTCTTGGTTGAATAGCTCAGCCAAGTAGAGGGTGCACAGCACTGGTGAGAGGGGAGAGCCCTGGGGGGTGCCGCACTGAGTAGGGTAGCTTGGTGTCGTTTCCTTGCCTAGCCTGACCTGTATCTTTCGGTCTGTCAAGAATGAGTTGATGAGGCGTAGCGTGGCTGCTGGCCAGCCCTGGTTCTTCATGCGGTGTAGGAGACGGTTTTTGAGCAGTGCGTCAAAGGCGCCTTGCACATCCATCGTCACCATCGTCACTTGTTGGCCTTGGGAGAAAGCCTTTTCCACGTCGTGGGTGAAGGCTGCGGTGAGGTCTGTGGCAGAGCGTTTGGGTAGCGCTCCGCCGTGTTGTGGGCTGAGTATGCCGTTTATCATGGCTGTCCACGCGAGTCGTCGGGCGATGATACGTTCGAGTCCTTTGCCTACTACTGAGAGTAGGGCGATTGGTCTCCATGAGCGGTGGGAGGTTCTGTCCCTCTTGCCAAACTTGGGGATCATGGCTACTTCAGCTGTTTTCCAGGTATCTGGGAAGTAGTTGAGGGCCAGGCACTTACGGTATATACCGAGCAAGGTACCTTTAATGTGTCCAGCACGCCTTGAGTAGGCGTACTGTGACTCTGTCGGTCCCTGGGGAGGTGCTGGATACGCCTATCGTGTTCCGCTCCATTTCTTCTAGGGAGAGCCCTGTCTCCCAGGGTAGTTTGGCTGGGGCAAGTTCCTCTGGGGGCTCTTCTTCGGGTGGGTTGTCGAGGTCGTCGTCCGCTCTGAATCTGCAGAGTACCGATTGCCGTAGGGCCTCTGCCTTCTCGGCTGGGTCTGTGATCGTTTGTCCGTCTATTATGAGGGGTAGTTCCCTCCTTGTGGGCTCGAGTTTGTGCCAGCTAATGATTCTGTAGAGGTCGGCGTCGGTAGTATGGCGATGGATACTTGGGAGCGGTGTGCTGTATGATACTAGCCACTGGGGGAAGGGTAACATGGCTGCCCGGAGCAGGAGCCGGATTGTTCGGTACAAGCGTCGTTGGACGCTGTGCTAAAGTGCCATGCTGAGCTATGTTCGGGTCAGCAATAGTTATTCGAGGGATATGAGCCTGTTCTTTGGAGCTCCTATCCGCCGTTGACCCCCCGGACGGGACAGGTACACCTTTGGTCTCGGTGTTCGAAGAGGTTCCTGATATATCCTGGGCTTCCTCCGTTGAGGTAATTGCCCCAACGCTTCCATAAGGACCTCTATCTGGCAGCCATGGCGATGGCAGAGCGATCGATAAGAGCGATGATGACGAAGAAGATGTTGTGTCCTTGATTCCTGGTCATGTTAGAGAGTACCCAAAGAGCGAGGGCTACCATACCTTCTTCGGCAATCGTCTCTTGCGACGATTGTCGGCGAGCGATTATTTTTCGGGCTCTGGAACTCTAAGCAGGTCCTGGTTTAGTATGGGAGCGGGTGCGTTTAGAACGAGGCATGCTGTTAGTGATGGTTTGCTTCCTTTCGAGAGTTGTCGGCGGATAAATACCTCTAATGTGCCACGTGATCTAATAGATATCATCAGTAGGCTACTACCTCGACATCAATAGCGTTGCCGCAAGCGAGTCGTCTAGGATCGTTAAGCGCCTACGTTTACGCTAGATCTACGCTAGATCCAAGGCGCTTCTGCGCGCACGGGCGACTCCCCCAGGTACATCCCGTAAGGTGGGGGCGCACCCTTACAGTAAGTTTTTCCAGGCCTCTAGTAAAGATCAAGGTATGGTAAGTCGCATCGACGATGGGATTCGATCTCATGTTTTATAAACGATCCTACGAAGACGAAAGCATACCACATTTGTGACATTCTGGTCGTAAAAGGCATACAGGATGAAGGTGTAGGCCATTTCGCAAGGAATAGGATGACGGATCGTCGGAGCATCTTAGCCCTTGAGAACACTTGTACCTAGTTGAATCAGCTTATGGCAGTTGCACGTGTGTACCTGCCCCCTCGCAGTTTGTAGACCAGATTGAGGGGCAAATGGGATGTTCGAAGTCCTCTTTAGGCTAGGTCGGATGAGGCTATGCTTCGTGGATGTTTGAACCTAAGCAGATGAATTCTTGAGACCTTCCGATGGTTAAGTCGTTCTTCGGTGCTTTTTGCGCATCTGAAGATGGGCATGTGATCAGGATCGAGAAACTGAAATCGTAGAATCCCGGAAGAGTACAAAAATAGAACAGAGACGGGGGTGTAAAGATGTGGGGGCGGGGTTGAGCCTCCGCGATCTAACAGTTAGGTTGGTGTAATATCTGTGATGTTATGCTAGGTACCTGTGATCTAATAGTTAGGTTGGTGTAGTACCTGTGACGTCATGCTAGGCACCCGCGATCCAACAGTTAGGTTGGTGTAATACCTGTGACGTCATGCTAGGCACCAGCCTCGGACCCAATTCATCGCCGACAGGTTGAGTTAAGTCACGTGGATAAAGGTCAGAGAATACGGCCCCCGACCCTCAGCTTCTCGACCTTGCCCTCTGCAGTCTTGAAATTTTGCAACCCACGGCAGTGCATTCTCAGTCTCCTACTACAACACCATATCAAATAGTTTCATATGTCGTCTCAAAACCACCGAGTTGAGCTCTGCCTTAAGTTCAACTTCTGTCCACCAGCCACTCTCTCAATCTCTAACCCCTCGGCATCACCTTTGAAGCTGATCGCCACCATCCACCAAACCTCCTCCGTCTTCCCAGATAGACCCGTTACTATCTTGACCAAGTACTCATGTCTCGACACTACGCCTCGTGAGGATGCGTTCCGCAAGGGCGATATGCACTCACCGGAACTCGCATTTTCTTCCACCCGACAAGTAGATGACTCTGCAAAAGTGCTTAACCTCCGACCCACAAAGCGCATTACGTTCCACCGGATATCAGGCGACCCAGATCTTGCCAAACGCCCTGAGGATCCCGATACCCCTGGATTCACTTTCATCACAATTCCTCCGGTAGGAAAAGGTTCTGTACAAGTTGCGTGGGAGCTCTCTGCTGAACGGCTTATGTCGAGTCTCGGCGACGACTCAACCTCGCTCCAAGAAAAGCTTGAACATTTTCTACGAGTCGGCGACACCTACCATGTCTGGCCCGGCGATCTTTCGATTCGATGGTGGTCATTTGGCTCCTTGGAAGACCCGGAAGGCTTGAAAGGCAAGAAAATCTCGCGCTTCAGCTTTTCTGACGATCTGGGGTTGGATAGGGAAAAGGGAGCAGATGAAAGCGAAGAGGTTGTTAGTAAGATGCAGGATCTTATTGATTTGCATAACGTGAACAAGTTGTCTTCGAGAAGCGCCGTGGAAGGAGAAGAGAAGCCGGATATTAAGAAGATGAGGGAGGAAGGGTGGGTTTTCGGAGAACCTCCAGGGCTGTTGAAGATGATCGCGCAAGACGAAGACAAAGTAGCGACTTTCAAGATCGTAGAGTAAGGCGGGTTGGCTCGTTAGGCAAGTCTGTCAACAGTGCATTAAGACAATATACCTAAGCCATGCATACTTCGTTCTCAATCACGCGCTGCTTGAGATTGAATTTGTGGAAGAGTGACAGTTCATTCCAGGCACCAGTAGACGATACCATCTGTTCGGCGTGCAGTGCTTTTCCAATCTAGATTCTTTCATTTTGAGGCTGTACAAACTGCCCGGTTCCCTATTGAGACAGGATATGTAAGGGTAAGCGAAAGAGCACCTTCCAACAAATCATTTTGCTGCAGCTGCGCCCTTTCGCCCAAAGTAGCCCCTACACAAGGATTCGATAGCAGTTCATCTCGCCTAGGCTGTGCGTCTACGTTCATACAATATTCTAATCCTTGTGGCTGCAAGAAGATTCTCCCTTCATTCGTCAATCGAGACAAAGGGGACGCTGCATGGATGCAATTAATCGAGTCCCCCTGGTATTTCTCAGACCTAAGGGGGCATCACCGCAAGTTCAGAATGGCGATCCTTTGTGGAGAGGATTTTAATCCTGGTCTGCAAGGTGGTTGAGTATTGACACCCCAGTATCACGCACTCACATAGCCTTCAATATACTTATCATAGATATAAGACTTTTTAATAATAGTATCTATTTACACATCATGAGTAGTCATGGTACGTGGAGGCTACGCGTATGGTCAATAATCCTACATACTAATGCCTATGGCCTAAAAACTAGCTATAAGGATTATAGTTATTATCTTATTAGTATCATGCACTCACATAGCCTTTGAATATTTATCATAGATATAAGACTTTTTGATATTAGTATCTAATTACACATCATAAGTAGTCATGGTACGGCATGGATTTCAATGGTTCCCAAATACATTGCTAGCGGGAGAGTATGGCTGTTTCCCGAGTCGTTCAACTATATTCTCCGTACCTAGTTAAGTGATGGTAGCTAGGGAGCGACGATAGGCCAGTCACCGATCGACGGTATTTTATGTCAACACGTGACAGCTAGAATGGAGCGGTAGGGCAAATCATGGATAAGAACTGAGTTGATTCTACCTAGGTGGCCATGSAGGCCTATATATATACATGATAGAGTAACTAGTGTCGAGCTAATAGAGCTCTGTGAAAGAAATGGTGAGGGCWTTGAAGTCATGTGATATTCGGTGGATAAAGGAGCCGATAGGTGGCTGTTATTGGCTGACACTAACTCTAAATAGACTGCCAAGTGAATGCGATCCACGCAAAGCGGGTTACCATTCAAATCAAAGATTCACAACTTGCCCGACGATACTATCGTAAATTTAGACAACCGGGGTTCTAGAAGACCGATTTCAGAAGGTAGAGGCTTCCTAGGATGATTAAAATAGATGCTAATATTAAAAAGTCTTCATCTATAATAAGTATATTAAAGGCTATGTGAGTGCGTAATACTAGCAAGACAATAACTATAGTCCTAGTTCTGGTTTTCATACCACTAGCAACCGTGTCGTGAGGCACCGGTGTCAAATAACCAGGCTGGAGGATCGGGAGATTCACAGCTCGCCCGACGATACTATGGCAAGTTTTTTCCAGAGATCTTCTAATGCCGATTCTAATGCCGACGAGAAGACGAGGGTTGCAGAGAAACTTGGTAAGGGACACACTGGTGTCACCTTACTCTACGACGGTGCCTACCGATATGCAGAATTGTATAATACATAATTCTCACAACTATTTACGAACATCAAGTACTACACCAACCAACAGAACGTGTTCCAGCTTGCAGCAAGCCTCTCCGAAAAGATCATGAAGAACCACGCCTTCCAAGATGGAAATAAACGCACAGCGCTTCTAGCGGCAGGCATGTTCTTGAGGATCAACGGGTACAAGCGCGGGATTTCCTCTCATCCTACAAAGTGCCCTCATCCGCGGATAGGCCGCGTTGCATCGGATCCCGTAGGGGACGCAGGAACCCGGAAAGGGTGCTCGGGAATGCAGGACTTGGGGATTGGAAGGCTTGGATAACACTAGTATGTGCAAATGAAAAGTCCAAGGGTGCCTTTGATTGTTTTAGAAGACAAGAAGAAGTATTGAATTGAATTGAGCTGGTATAAGATACATGCAGTAGAAGCGTAGATGGCGTCCCATGATTAACTTGACCCATTGTTCTCATGACGAATAAACACTTTTGCAAAGTATGGTCTCGCAGTCTCGCAGTCTCCACTGACCATCTCTAGACTCCATTGGTGAAAGGATTTATCGAGACTGGCCCAATTACCCAGTCCATCACCTCCCCCTTCCAGTCCGCTATCCGACCACCCCTTATGTGGACCATGACCACTCGCACCTCCTCGCTATCTACATAGCAATTGCCACCGTCGCCCTCTCTTATTTCTTCCCCAATAGTAGAAGGAGAGGAGTTGTCCCCATCCGCGGGCTCGAAAGTATTATTCGTAAGATGCTTTGCCTTGTACCAACTCTCTTCCTCCGAACCCTCAGGCACAAACTCTGTAATGCCGTTGATGGTGGAACTAATCCGCGATAAGCTAGCAGTGTTCTGTAAGTAATACTGCGCCAACTCCTTTTTCCTAACTAATAATTATACCTTATTAGGGCCCACTCTACCTGCTTTTGGCGTTGCGCTTGCCGAAGGTGAGATTGCACGTATCGAACAGAATCCCAAAGTTGTGCCCTATGGGCCACCACGAGGCTCTACTAAGGATCAACTTGCCGTCTTGAAAATGGCAAAAGAAGTCTTTTTGAAGATGGATGCGAATACTCTTCCCGGACGCTGGTTCAAACACAAACAAACAATGATGGGTAAGGCTTACGAGGCTGCTAGCGGTTTTAAGAACAAGAACGTCTTCAAATCTATACGTCTTCCTCCCCTTTTCCGACAACTCTTCCTCCGTTGCGGAGAAGCTTGGGAAGAGGGTATTGTACCTCTTCGTGTTTGCCTGATTGCAATAGCCGACGTATGGAATGAAGCTGGATTTTCCGGCGACTGTCCATGCAACTTCAGCAAGGATGAGATTGAAAAGTATCAGCAGGAATTTCAAGAATACCGGGACCACCACAAGATCTATGAGCTTGCCCGGGAGTATCTGGGTACTGATACCGACGGCTGGATTGCCCCTGATGATGATCTTGAGGAGAAGCAGCAGCGGAACAAGGAATCCTCCCCCATTAGGACATTTTCTTCGGTAGTTGGATTTCTACGCCTAATCATATAACTCAAAATTCTCTGGATTTTGGGGTTATCTTGATTTTCGAACTTTAGAACTCGCCCCTGGCAAGTTTGTTGATGTAAACTCGTTCGTGAAGCGATTGAGATCTCTATGGTTGAATTAGCGCTCTTTACGACCATAACATAGTCTAACAACATACCTAGTGAGGTTGTATGATCTATCAACGATCTGAGGAGACAATCTTTCGTAGGAATCGCCCCAGAGAGTGACAGGGTGTACCACACCGAGCCGATTGGGGCGTGGTATCATGAGAATGGCACTGGATGGTCCAACAGCCACCATCATAAGAATTAAAATTGGCGTCATAATAGCGAAGGAAACTTTGGCACGACCAGAGAATGCTTTTGAACGAATGGCCGATACAAACTCTAAAGACCAAATATATGATATTTGATAAGTCTGCATTGCGGCCGAGAGAGCCCCTAGTGGGATATACCCATTAACTGCTAGTGAACGAATCACACATAGTAACACTTCACCAATAGATACCTGCATCAAAAGCTCATGGGCTTTTGCTACCAATTGTAAAGTCGTGGAATGGGCAAATGTCGGTCCAAGGTAGTATCCAGTCCAGTTGAAGATAACAAGAGTTATCGCCGCAGACAGGGGTAATAGATGCAACATGGCGTGATATAAAGAAACTTTGCGACTCTTTCGCAGCGCTATCTTACGGGGCTCATAAGGTGATATAAAAGCAAAATTATAGCCTAAGATTTGAAGCTTGAACGTGCGTAGAAAGTCGAAAGGTGCCGTAATCGTCTGATGCGCGGGTGTAACTGATGAAGATGATGAATCATCGCGAATATTCATTATTTTGTTGTCTGAAATTCTGGCAAGTCAATTAAGCTGGTTCTTTTAATAGAATGGGGATCTCTTCCATACTCAATTGATTTGCGGCGTGTGATGTCCGAAGATGACATTGCTGGAAGAAGAGTGTTTGATTCGGTCAACTTTACGTGTAGTCCCTTTGCGCAATAATGGACGAGCTTGACAGTGCAGATGAGGTTTAAAGGCCATTCGAACGCGAGGGGTGTTGGAAAAGGATAGATTCCATTTATTAGAAGGATTCTAAGCTATACAAATTCGACCAACACCGAGTACACCGAACGGGGTGGGGGCCGGGGGGCTTTAATCCCTGAATGTATGAAACCTCCAACTGCGCATCTTCACCTTGCTGTGGAACAACGCGACTACTTAAAACTCGAATATACAGCGCCGAACATGCCTCGCCTTTGCTGGTCTTTTAGTCTCGCCCATGCGACATCGTTCGGGCGAGGGAGTTGCTTTAAAGACGGCTTGTCGTTAGCCACTTATGATGCAAACTTACTGCAACAGATAATCTAGATGGTCTGCACAAGTGAAAAGCTGTGCGTTGAAATTCTCTATCCAAAGCAGTTGAATTCTAGGCGAAGTGGATTGGTCAGTCTATGCACATGTTGGAGGCAACAGGTAAGCATCTGCGTTCAGAAAGAGCTACACAGCCAACGATGAGCACTTAGGAGAGCACGCAATTTTCGATAAGTTTTCTTACATTTATGAGAACATTATCCCATCTCGACTGCCAGGAAAGTGCTCCCATACACGCTAACGTTTTGAACCGATACGAAAATCTGTTTGCGTGGAGGGTTTTACTCCTCCAAAGAAAGGACTGGAGTCAATAAACGATTTCAGGACATCTAATGTAGCGAGCTAGTTAGGCGACATGCGTGCATCATGGGGTTAGGCGCCGCGTCTTTGAGTAGTCATCGTATACCTCGCCGACTATCCCGTGTAGAGATAAATTATTCAGTGCATTTACACAGATTCGCCATCCCACACGGTTCTCACACACCTATCAACTACGTATCGTTCCTCTTTCCTCTCTAATACACTAATGTCTGTTTATTTTTACTACCGCTTAGAAACGCTCAAGAGGTGACATTTGACATTCTCGATTATTCTTGATTCACATAGAAATTGTAAATCTGTTGAGGTCGCCAGTATCATAAGCTTTTTACCATAAATGTTTTTCGTAGAAGTTCATTGTCAACCACACTTTTATACATACGTCAAGTCAATTTCACATACTCCTGTAGCATTATAAGAGTACAGTCATCTATATGGCAACTTTACTCAACCACACCAGCCTTCGCATCAGATCAGTCCACCCCTAATCAACCCAAACCAAAAGCACCTCAACCCTACTGCCTTCCCTCATTCCACCTCACTCTCTCCCACAGCTCCCAACATGCCCACCGAACCGAAAAGCGCCGCAAATTACCGAAGGAAACGCGACCAGACCCAAGCATCCTCAACCCAACACATCACATACAACTCAAAACAACTCCTCACCCTTACCTACCCACCCATCACTCTACCCCACAACCCATTTTCCAAAAAAGGCAGGACCATACCGCCATGTAAAGTATCACACCAATCGCGCATCTTTCCCTACACGCACTAGCGGCGGGAAACACATACCTAGGGGAGTTGAAATGCGGGGCCCCGCCTTGTATCGTTTCGCCATCGACACTACAAATTCCATTAACATGACATGCTACATCTGATCCTATTGATAAGATTGGTTGATCAGTTCTTGCAGGTTGCGTCAGGTGTGGTGGGTCGTACCGCGGGATCGAAGCGTTTTGCCGCGGTTGATGGGGTTTTTGATTCGAAAGTGTCGAGTTTGTGGGTTGAGGAAAGGGAGGTTTATGGATGTGCATACTTATATCTTTGGAGGATGTGGAGGGTTGGGAATTGTACGCTGAGTCGTGGTCATTAGTACTTAGCACAAGGTACTGAGGACTTAGCTTGGCATCGTTACTCTATTCATTCCAATTGTCAACCAACCCCTTGCTTTTAATTCTTGTCGTGCAGAAACGTTTCCTTTTCTTGAGACAACGGCATTCGTCGATGAATGCGACGCCGTTTTCTGTGGTTTCAAATCCGTTGAGCATTATGTCAAGAGACGAACGTGTGGAGGTGAATGATGGGGTTGCGAAGACGGATGAGCGTGTTGAGCATTTGGAGAAGATACAGAGTAGGCTACCGGCTGGGGAGGCGGAAAAGGGACTTGGGCCAAAGCAGGCGGCGATGAACGAGGATCTTGTGCATCATAAGGTATTTTCTTAAAGAAATGATACTGTACCAGAGATTTAATACGGCTTCTAGATGAGCGCCAAATTGTTCCTCGCTCTATTGTGCATGTCCTTCCTTTGGGTCGGTTCACAAATACCGTTATATCTATTCGGATCCGTTCTCCCAATCATCTACCAAGATATCGGTGGTGTCGATAGATATGTTTGGTTCGTCATCGGATATCTGATTCCAAATGCCGCACTATGTCCGTTTGTTGGCGCACTGTCCGACCTGTTTGGACGACAAGCAGTCGCGATTGTTGGTCAAGTAGTCCTCATTGTTGGTCCAGTCATCACAGCAACGGCCAAAACGATGAACATCGCAATCGGTACGTTCTATGACCAAAATCTCAGTTCACGAAACTGATATCATAAAGCTGGACAAGTCTTCTCAGGCTTGGGAGCCGGTCTGAATGAACTTATCGCCCTCGCGGGCACCGCAGAACTAGTACCTGTAAAGAAACGTGGCAAATACGTTGGCCTAGTCGTCTTCACTATCCTACCATTCTGTCCTTCCGTCCTATATGCTCAGCTCATCGCCAAAGCTAGCAACTGGCGCTACAATGGCGTCTTTGTTGGGGTATGGAACTTCATTGGCTTGTTGCTTTGCATCTTCTGCTACCACGACCCGCCGAGAATCACTTCTGAGTATACCCGGAAGGATGTACTTCGTCAGGTTGATTATATTGGAGGTCTGCTTAGTACTGCTGGGATTACTTGCTTTATGATGGGCTTACAATGGGGAGCTTCTCAGGTACGTAATCTGGCTTCATGTATTCATTTTTTAAGGCTAAATGTGTTCAGTATCCCTGGGGAAGCGCCCACAATGTAGCTCCTTTCGTTCTAGGTGTCGTTTTGATAATTGCATTCTTCGTCTGGGAGTTCTTCGCGCCATATCCCATGGTGCCAAAAGCTTTATTCTCGAAAGCGAAAAGTACCATGATCGTCATCCTTCTTATCACATTTCTTAGTGGCGGCAATTACTTCGTCATGCTCTTATTCTGGCCAACACAGGTTTACAACGTCTATGGTAAGCCCTTCTGCTCAGCTTTAGACACATCAATGTAACAAGCAACAGGCGACGACCCCGTCGGAATAGGAATCCGCTCCCTCCCCATCGGCTTCGGCATCATAGGCGGAGCAGTAATCGCACTGCTCTTAATTCCTCTCACAAAAGGGCGCATAAAAGCGCTCATGATAATCGCCACCGCACTCATGACGGCCGGCACAGGCGCAATCTCCGTTTCAACCCCTCACAACCTCCCCACCATGTACGCAATTGTAACCATCGCCTCACTCGGCGTCGGCGCCGTCATAATCCCCTGTTCCATCATCGCACAAATCGCTTGCCCGGATGAACTCATCGCCACTATAACCGCCATTACGTTGTCGATTCGGTATATTGGCGGCGCAATCGGTTTCGCAGTCTACGCAAACCTCTTCTTCCACAAATTCACCGAATACGGCGGAAGCATCGTAGCCGTAGACGGAATAATCATGAACGGTATTGTCGACCCAGCAAACCTCCCTCTAATAACACACCTCGTGGAATTAGTGGGAAACGCCAAGTTCACCGAGTTGAAGCAAGTCATTGCGACGAATCCTCTGGTGCTGAATAAGGATGCGTATCCGATCATTGTCGGGTATGCCCAGGAGGCGTTTGCCCTTGCGTATAGGTTTCCGTATTGGATCAGTATTGCATTTGGCGCGTTGTGCTTTGTTTTGAGTTTCTTTGTGGGGGACATTGGAGCGCTTTTGACGGATGATGTTGCTGCTGCGATTTAGGTACCTGTGAAGAAATGGTGTACGCGAGGGCGTTGATAGGGAGATTCATTTTGACTGAGTCGCCAGCAGAAGTGGTGTACTACGAACCTTCTTGGATAGTAGATCAGAAACTGATATTGCCTGTTGTTGGGGATTATATTGCAGCAAGATACTGCGGATTTGTGTCTGTTGGTATGGATGGGGTTGGAACCGCGGGTCTGACGGCTTGGCGTGAAGGAGTCATAGAAGGAAACACCCAGTGCCCTTGATGCCGCACGCCAACCCAACAGATCCAACAGATCTCTATTCACTTCCATCAGTAGAATCTGTTTATTGCCATTCCTATAAACTCAAAATAACTTCTCAACCCTCATTGACCCCAGAGAGAAAGATCATGGCAAATGAACAAGGAGATTCTCGGCCGGACCCACTTACCGAACTTCTCCACTCATCCCAGCACACATCCATAACACAATCATCGCCCTCACAAAACCCACCAAAGAAATCGAAGAAGCCCATCGACAAAAAACTCGAGACTCTTAAATCAAAACAAGCCCGACGCAAATTCCGGGGTACTTCGGCTCCTGATCCATCGCTCGGCATCTCGCTTGATGAATTCACCTCTTTCACTGAATATATCAGGTCTTCGAAGCGAATTCTGGCACTACTTGGTGCAGGGCTGTCTGTTTCGTCTGGCTTGACGACGTTTCGCGGCGCAGATAGACTATGGAGAGGTCATGAACCGTCCGATCTTTCCGATGTGCAAGCGTTCTATCAGGACCCGGCGAAAGTTTGGTGGTTCTTTTCGCATCGGATGATGATTGCTCAGGGTGCTGGGCCGAACGCAGCGCATTATGCTTTGGCGAATTTGGCCAAGGTAAATCCGGGATTCTTCGCCATTAACCAGAACATCGACGGTAAATATATACATTCTTTGGCTTATCAGGTCCGCAGCTGATTGCCAAAGGTCTATGCGAGAGGGCATCGTTTCCTCCTGACCAGCTCGCTCAGGTCCATGGTACTCTGTTTTCGATCAAATGCAGTAAATATCAGAGCGAGAAGACCAGGTGTGACTACGTCGCTGATGCTACGTATCCCATCAACTCCTCACTCGTTCTTCCTTCAGATGTCGACATCTCGGATCCAAAGGTGCCCCTTCCAGAAGTTGAAAAAGAAAAGTTACCGCACTGTCCCAGATGCGGCCATCTCTTGCGGCCTAATGTGGTATTCTTCGGCGAAGCGACTCCATTATCGATCACAGAGCGTATCTACAGTTTCACGTCCGGTGGTCCAATTGACTTGATGCTTGTCATCGGGACAAGTGCTGTTGTGCTCCCAGCAGCAATGTATATCCCGGTTGCGAGGAACGCCGGTGCAAGGATTGCATTTTTCAACATGGAGGAGAGTGAGGAAGAGCCGGGACGAGTCTTGGATGGTGATTGGTTCTTCAAAGGAGACGCGGCGGTGACTGTGTCCGAAATGCTCAAAGGCATCGTGGGAAATGTGAGAAAGCAATGAATGAAGGTGATTTGAAGTTGCTTCTTCCTAGTGTTGGCCATATTTGTGACGCATGATGTGAGTGGCTGACCATTAGCTTCATTATCCCCAAACTCAATCCCGCAATCACTAATCATGTTTTCAGGCAGAAACGCTGCCTCCCATACAAAAACGCCTTGTTGAAAAGTAATCACCTGCCAAGCGCAAAAGAAATGAGGCCGTATCCCTCGCATTTCAGGCTCCAGCGCCATACACGTGATTGCGCGAGCCCACTTCAGCAATGCGTCGCGAAACCCCTCACCGCTAATAGCTTGGCGCGTAGTACAGTCTCTTTGAAGACAAAGATATAAACCTTCAGCTTCTTCGTGTTCAAACCGGTCTTCTCAATTTAAGCTCACACTCTTAACAGGCTAATAATACAACACTATCAGTCAATTGCAGTATATACACCAACATACCTTTCACTTCTCTTTCACTGCGTCCTCACACTACTCACAGCTTCAACCCCACCAATCAATTCCAAAATGTTCCGTAACACCTTCACAACCTGCCTCTGGTTTGACTCTCAAGCCGAAGAAGCCGCCAAATTCTACACCTCTATTTTCGGCAATTCTAAAATAACCACCGTCCAGACCTACACCAAAGTGGGCAAAGAGTTCCACGGCAAAGAGCCCGGCTCGACCCTATATGTCGACTTTGAGCTCAACGGCCAGAAGTTCATGGCTTTGAACGGCGGTCCGCATTTCAAGCATAGCGAGGCTGTGTCCTTCATCATCGAGTGTGAGACCCAGGAAGAGATTGATCATTATTGGGAGAAGCTGAGTGAGGGGGGTGACCCGAAGAGGCAGGAGTGTGGATGGCTGGCGGATAAGTATGGTGTTGCATGGCAGGTTACTCCGAAGAAGATGTTGGAGTGGCAGAGGGATGGGACGGAGGAACAGAGAGAGAGGATCATGGCGGCTATGTTCACGATGAAGAAGCAGAATATTGAGGCTCTTAGGAAGGCGTTTGAGGGAGAGGAGTAGTCCGGTGGGATTTTGTGCTTTGGGTAGTTGCGGTCTTGCTTCAATGGTAGTTGTCTTTGGGCTTCTTATGATTGGAGTTTATTCGTTACGGTGTCTGAGGCGAATGGATCAGATTGGATTGGCCAGAGCAAGGTGGGATTCATATGGCGTTCATGACCTCACTCTTTATTACACTCATTAACACTTTTTCTATCGATCCATTTCGCACCATGTACTCCGCGTACCAAAGAAACCCAACCTCCATCATAAGCCAGACAAACACTGTGCCTTGCTTACCAGCACTAATACGTTGCGGCACGGCGACACCCCCGAATGCATAAGCAACCCATCAGAACCAACCAAAATCCCAACAACGCCAACAGCAACGCGCATCCGCAAATCCAACAATCTGAAACAAACGCGCCACAAATTTAAGACACGCTCGATCGATGTCGCAACATTTTCAAACTCACATTTTTGCTTGATACACTTTGATAGAATCTAAATGCAGACAATGAGAGAATAAATCTTACAACTCATAACAACTCCCCAACTCCGCTCACGCCTTTACATTTTACACCCCCTGCTCCCGCGCATAACAAATATACTTCCCATCACCACCTCCATCCTCCTCAGACACAAATCCCAAACTCGCTAGATCATCAACCCGATTAAAACTTCCGTTTACAACCGCTTTATCTGTGCCGTTTAGACATTGTGCTTCGGCGTCGAATTCGCTGTTTTGCAGTCAGGTTTTTGTTACGGTTGGAGGCAGGGTAAAGAAGCAGAGGGCCCTAGGGAGAAGGAACATACTTGTATATGAATATCAGACATTCGATGTCCTTTGCGTATTCGAGAGATAATTCTATCGTCATTGGGGAACTGATTCATTAAATTAGCTGATCAACGTAGAAACCAGAGGTGAGAGTAAATACATACAAAGACAAGTCAAAAGGTAGACATTCGTCGGGTGCGTAGGGCTTTGATTGTGTGGCGCCTTGGTGCGGAATTTTGCGCACGTCGTTTTCGTGGAATGTTAGCTGGGGACGTGTTAGTCTAATTGACCTTAGGTTTGAAGGGAGGTGGGGTTTTTGGCGTACGATTTGTGTGCCTGGGGATGGTGCGTTGCGGGGGAGAACTTGGTTTTGGTTGGGGTAGGCAGTTATGTAGGGGATGAGTGTTGCTAGAGCGAGTGGGATGTAATGGGAGATATACATGGTTGTAGATTTGCAAAAATAGCAGTGCTTCAGCAGCTAAAAGGTCGTGAGATCGGTCGAATGGGTGGTTATATAGGTTTTAGATGATAGGGACACATTTTGCGGGATTGGAGTACGCTTGACAGCCTCATGCGCGGATGCGGCTATGGTTCTGGGCGTTATGTTTGAAACAGCTGGTACCTGCACTCGCCGCGGATCCTGAAGTTGTGGATCTGGGGATTGTGAGAACGGCGTGGGTGGCACAGATTGTTTAGCGGAGATTTGTCAATGCGCGGATACTGAGGGTATCTATGCAATTCAAATTTTCAGTGATTTCTCATCGGCATCTATGGCGTAGTAGATGTCTTTACAGGCTGACATATTAGAGTAGGTATTTACGTAGAAGGAGCCACAAACAAAGATTGGTTGATATCTTCAATGAACGTTTGTACCACTTCTTTTGGTGACCCGCCTCACTTACGCCGCGGCTACGCCACAATCGTTCCGTACTCCGTAGACGAGTATGACGCAAGCATTATCCATTGATCCTTCTCTACGGGAGTGGTTTAAACTCACAAAACGGGACAAGTGAACTGTTTGGTATTCCGATATCCAAACGCCGCACGGAATCACGCGGTCGTCTATCTCCGTACTCTCACTCCATGCGCCTATTATACAGCGATCCGTACGATCCGTGGTAGAAAACAATTTGACGCCAACTCTGGTGAAAGTTTTGCTAATCAATTCACACAATTCGCAAACACGGAGAGTTTCATTTTGATGGTGCTCTGCACCAAATTTTTCCCAAGTTTTATTGTGTTATTACGCTCTATCTGACACCCTACGCTGCAGCTCTATCCAGCACAACTTGAATATCAGCATTCTAAATGTCCTCACACGAGACCGATCCCACCCCACCCGCAAACCCGAGAACAGCAATGTCATCAGCTTGCGGGGCACCTGAGTTCAACGCCGTTGTTTGCTTGCCATCTTCGCAGGTTGAGGCTGCGTCCCTATTCCACGAGGGTTAGATAACATGATCGAGCAACTTCGAGTACGAGAGGTTATTGGGTATGAGAAATTTTAGACTTACGCGTATAGACGGCAATGAACGCCGTCGAGATGATACAAGGGAATCTCCACGGATAGGGGATTACTGAGAAACATCAGTCTTTGAAGAAACGAAAACATCAAGGTTATATCTTACGTAGTGAAGTTGTAAGAGATGCACTTATCGGGTGTATAGTCAATCTGTCCTACGACTGTTCCGTTGGTCCTATCATCTGCCCTGGCTGAGGTGAATGTCTCATCATAGAAGATTAACTGCGTACAAATCAGTGATCTGTATTTGAAGGGCTGTATACGTAGCAGAGAATGTACGTACAACAACTTCACCTTCAACCACAGGACCCTCAACATTAGGATCAGTGATGTTTGGGGGAGCGGTGATGTTTTGGTGAACATATCGGGCGGTTGCATGAGCGGCAGAAGCTGCAAGAACGAACGGAACGTAAGAAGAAAAGTACATGATTGAGGATTGAAAACTGTAGATTGGAGATTGGAGATTGGAAATTGTGAATTGTAGGTTTTCAGTGAATGATGCTGAGCTGGAGACTCTTTGGATGCAAAAGGCGCTACTTATACCCGTAGTTCCTGTCTGTATATTTGGGATACATTGCATGAGTAACAATCTGCTTCTCTCTCTGACGCATGGAAGCGGTTAAGCCCATGAGAAGTGCAAAGATTTTGCGTCGAGGACACTCCTCTGGCGTTCGCCCCGAATCCGGTAGTTGGATGGTTCCGCAAAAAGCGTAGAACGCCGCAGAGAGCGGCAAAGTGTTTCGTAACAGAGTGACGCACGCTTGGACTCAAGGATGAGCCACGCCATCTATCAAACCTGGAGACATACATAATAAGTACGTCCTGGGTGAACAGGAGTGCGATGTGGGTCGAATGGCCATGGAGGAATGTAATGAAGACCATCTGTACTGTCCTGAAGTCGCCCAATCCTCGACGGCATGTCGCGGGGAACTTCAGAACAAGTGTCAATGATAGTTCTCTGTACGCCACTCGAATATGTCTTACTATCATATCTTCAAGTCCTTCTCTCGGGCAGGGTTTCCATGGGGAAGTGGACAGTGAATCGAGACCGTAGAGTGCCCCGAATCTGTCGGATATATAACCCACTTTGCATAGTTCAGTTGACATTTCCGATCCGAGGGGAATTAAAATAAGAAGATTGACAAGTTTCAATAGGGTTGACGGTCTCTATGGACTAAACTTCCTTTCCACCTGAGATGAATGTACTGGTCACGTGACGACATTCTAAAATTCTCTCAAGGTCAGCTTCTTCCATTACTAGATAACTTGATGTCTAAGAATATATCGATGAGTCAGAAGAATACAAACCGTTCTGTCGGAAATTGTACTAGAGACTCATTATTCGTTCGCCCTACCCTCATACATCCACTACCAAATCGAAACGAATCAGTCAACAACGGCCCCCAAAGGGGGGTCCTTGAAAGTGCTAAATGCCCTGGAAACGCCGCAAGGCTCCGCCCTTTTGCCCTCCCAATACTGACTGAAAAGTAAACCAAGAAAGAAACGGAACTCGTTCCTCTGACTACGGTGCTACTGAACGACAATTAGCCGAACGGTGACTCCACGCTAACGCCGAAAACAGACACATTTCGCGCGCGGCGACTCCGGTCCCCTCACGAAGTCCCGTGCGGTCGCGATTTAGCGTACTCTAATGAAAGAGATAAAGAGGGACTGTGTCGCGGAGAATTTCTCAGAAATCATCAAAACAATTCCTCCTCCTCCTTCGTTATTGTGCTCAATTTAGCTAAACTTCAATTGACGTCTTGCAATTTCACGTGCTACCTCTCTCACACCAAAACTTCCACCATCCCGAGACCAAACCCCAAAATGTCGCTATCTCAACATCGAGCTATTCCCATCGCCGGAAGCTTTTTCGGGGCTATTTGCCTGGGCTTTGGCTTCAATTACATCCTCCGACCATACGAAGCCTTCGGAACCTTTGGCCTGCCATACGCCACACTGCCAGAGGACCAGAAGATTATCGATAGCTTCTGCGTTTTGTTTGGAATCAAAGACCTTTTCATGGGGCTATCGATCTTTGCTGCAGCCTGGACGGGGTCGAAGAAGATGTTTGGTATTTTGTTGGTTTTGGGATCTGCGGCTGCAATTGGGGATGGGTTGGTGATCAAAAAGCATGTTGGGACGGGAGAGTGGAATCATTGGGGTTATGGAAGTGTGATGGGTGTTGTGGGACTCTTGAGCCTTGGAATTTTGGGATGATTGTTTGTAGGGAATGAAAGCTTGCGGTAGGAGGGGAGATTGGAAATCCGATTGCACTGCTCGCATGTAACACAACAGAATTCGGGAAAGTGAATCGGAACAGCTCTTGCACTGAGATACGCGGTTGGGGCCTTAGATAGTTGTTCTCGTGGACCATAAAGCTTAGTCATTCTAAAGGGAATTCGGAGATTTATCTCGCACCTCTTAATCCTATCCGTTTAGTGCTCCATGCTCATACCACGCTTATACCAATTTCTTTGTCCTGTGGGGCTATCTTCATTCCTTACGCTGTAATAAAGCTCTAAACTCTTTGCTTATAGTAATCTTGGCATGTGCAACAGCGCACTGGTAGCCAGGCTAATCGTATTTTCACAAGACTACAGACGATGAATGGAAAGACGACTTCATTCGAAGCGTGAGCCAGGACCAGGATTTGTGTAAGAAGTAGGATGAAATTTTGATCTAGGAGCACAACTAGACCACGATCTTGGCTTAAGGCCGTCTTCCAATGACGATGTCCGGCACAAGCTACAGAGCATGAACAAGCCGTAAACCTTTAGCAGTTAACGCAATGTAGAAGTCCTGTAATAGGAACGTGAAGATATGTACCAAATTCCCAAAACGTTGCATTTATGGGGGCGCCAAGTGCACCATCTCACTACTAGTACAGCTTACATAGGTCTCTGCCTTTTCCTTCCAAACGCAACACCCGACACGGATGGCGGAGAATCAAACGAGATAACTTGATCTTCTGATAAAGGTAGATGGTACAATGGAGGTGGTGGAGTTTGCTGCTGTATTCTGTCGCCCTCAGCGAAGTTTACTTCGAAGTCTTTCATCATTTTCAGGCTTATATGAATATCCCGAGGCTGCAACTCCCTCTCATCTGCTAACGCCAAAGCACCAGCCGTGCGAACGACATTTTTGATCTGCCTCCCATTGAGTGGATGTGCTGTCAGGATCTCCAGAAGTGAAAAATCTAGCCAAGGCGGTTCTGCGCGTTCAGAATCGTTAGTTATAAAGCTCTTCCACAATTCTCGCTGGGAAGAGGATGATAGAGCGGGATAATTGATGGCTAAATGAATTCGAGATCTAAAAGCCGTATCGAAAGCTTTCACGCGGTTTGTCGTGAGAAACATGATACCCTCGTAGTATTCAAGAAGCCGAAGAAAGACTAATGGGAATTAATACATTGAGAACACTGCAAGAAAAGCTGATAAGGTACCTGTAACAAGTCCATTACGCTTCAAATCCTGGTTGCTTCTCTGCTCTAAGAATACATCCGCCTCGTCAATAAGGAGGATTGCATTCCAGCAAGTAGCCAAGTCAAGGATATCACCAAGGGCTCGCTCGCACTCTGACGCAGTAGTTCCAAGGTCTCCAGAAGACACAGTATAGAGAGGCCGTTTGGTGTAGTCAGCGATACTCTCTAGTCAAGGTGAGCGATCGAATAACTAACGGAATTCACATGATACTTACCAGCGGTCAAGGTCTTCCCTGTGCCGGGTTCTCCATGTAGTAGAAAAATCATACCTTTCCCTTTGCCTTTAATGAAGTCATCAAACCGTAATTTCTGCTGGGAGTGAACCCTAACTAGGGACACTATCATCTGTTTCTGGTCTTCGGGAAGAACAAGAGATTGAAACGCCCCCGTGTTATAGTGAATTTCCTCTATGCGGTCAAGCTCAAACCAACACCATCGTTTTGCAAAGAAAGAGAATCCTGGAATCAGATTGTTGAAAATACATGTATCCTCATCCAGAATTACGGGCTCCCCGCCCAAAGCCGTTTTTAGTTGATCCACGCTCATGATGAATGCTTGATGTGTCGGCCTACATTGGCCGAACTTTTGGCAGTCGACGATTATCCGTCCTTTGATCTAAATCGTGTGAGTACAGATCCGTGTGAAGATGTTACAATACATACCGTCATATGTTGGATCGCATGCTCGTCCGCTTCGCCGTCGTATGAATTTACGCGATATGGGGAGAGAGTCTTTGCAACCCCGGAGTAAGATCTTTGGCTCGTAAATCTCAGATCGAGATATTTCCGCCCTCTTTCGATCATCTGTTCACGTATGCCTGCTGCATTAGGATGGAACTGAAGAGGATATACTTTCAACTCCTCAAGTGGCTTGTACCCATTGTACCATGGGATGTAATGGAAGTAATTGACATATCCAAAGTCCGTTCCGTTGTACTCTATTCTTTTCAAGCAGAGACGCCACGAAAAATGCAACTTCTTTACCTCTTTTAGCCTCGAGACCTTGTGGATACCGTCATCTAGTTCATATATAAGCTCATTAGGCTTATATACCATCCATAGAAATTCGTGGTCGATACCCGGAGTGCACTCGGGCGACTCCATAAATAAATACCAGCTTGTGATCTCCCGAGTCAAGGAGTTGTACATGTAGTTGAGGAAGAAGACGAGATGTTGACTTGCCGTTTGGTCGGAAAGGCCAAGTCCGTATTCGCGAAGTTCATTGCGAAAATGAAAGATACACCGAGGCTCATCGCGAATGATAATTTTCCCGGTATCGAACGTTAGTCCCGGGTATTCCTTGATAGTCGCGCGAAGAGCTTCACGAATGTAGGGCGACTGCACTACCATTTCAGTGTACTCAAGATCTCTGTAGCGGTCGTAATACTTCGTCAAAATAAACGCAGCTTCGTGGTCCGGGTCTTTTGGCGCATCTTGGGTCCTTCTGGTTCCCACTTGCAAAACGATCCTCTTCCCTGCTGCATTGTAGCGGGCCTCGAATAATTTAATTTCGAGTCTAGTCCCAAAGGAAGGATCCACTTCCTCTGGCTCATCTCTGGCGCTAGCGAAAACATGGGGTGTCGGGAAATCCATGTCTACTAGTTAAGAAACTGCAGCCATGAGTACTATCCAAGGACGTTGAGCCTGCAGCTTTGGGCTTGTATCACCAGGGCTTCGTTCGAGCCACAGAGTAGTGGTAACAATGTGCGAAATTTGGGCTGCACGGAACAATCGGGGTGCTCGGGTAAGATAATGGAATGAAGTATGAGGAGTCTTTGCCCTTTCAAAGGGAAAGAATTTGCCGGGGAGAGGGCAGTTATAAGAAGACTCGGTCCGATGGAAAGATCCCACAAAAACAGAAATCTTGCTTTTGGGGGTGTTTATGCCCCCTAGAAATGATCGGGCTTGTGGCAGTGCAAGCATAAAACAGTCTTTGTGGTCGTTGCCTTGAAAGAGGCGTTGTAGTGCAAAAGCTCGCTAAACCATATTTGTAACATTGAATACAGTATTCCTTGTATATATCCACACTAGTCCCTCTACCTCTTCGAGAAATAATTTTGATACTAGGTAGGCCGCATATATATAGTATCACCTCTTTGACTATGTTTCATCATTCAGTCTTAGGAGGATCCAGCTTGCCTTGCTGAACATCTGGTGCAACAGCTTGATTCCGCGGTCGGCTTGCAGATCCTACGCTAGTAGCTTTCGGAAGATTGCTGGATATTTTGCCGATGGCATTGTACGGCTGGTCACGCAAAGGCTCATTTTGCCATCGGTGGAGTGGGTTTGAAAAGCTTGCACCGCGTGGAGTGTTTATCGAGTCACGTTGTTCAGTTGTCTGAACAGTGCACCACGGCCGGCGGATATCTATATAACCGCCGAGGCTATCCGCAATATTCTCCTTAGGCATATTCGTCTAATTAGATCAGTAACTTTGCCTTGTACTGTAGTAAGTGATATAATCAACTCACAGCATACTTTTCCGGCTTTTCGGTATTGCGCTGGATTGGAGCACTACGAGGGTCTGCCATGTCTGTCTGTGAGCGCCTGCAAGGAAAACAAGCTTTGGTTGAGCAATCATGCAGTATAACTGTTAATTTGTATTTTATGGAGAAATGATGTTGGAATTGAAGTACGAACGACCGTGGGGCTGCTGCAACGACACTGCTTTATATCCATCATTCAAGACCGAGACTTTCTCATTCAGATTTTACAATTCCTCCAACTTTTCCTTAATAGTTACGAGTCATTTGTGAGGCACTTTGGCGCATAAACTACCCTTCGAGCTGCACTTTGTTCAGAGCTGGACTGAGTCAACAGTGTGCCCGTTGAGACTCTCAATCCGTTAACATTCTATCAGGCACTTTTGCGTGATGCGCATGGCACTTTGATAACTGTATTTTACATTCAAAACAGTAGAAGGCGATCGGATGTGGCGCCTGTAAGCATTCCTTCCACAGACGAGATCAGTGCACGTGGAACCAATAAGTCGGCGTTGAGCTTCGAAGGCGCTTTCGAAGCACCATGGAAGCTCTTTGAGATCCGTGCGTGGCGCCTCAATATGTAGGAAACAGGGGGCGGCGTCGTCAGACCTGCCACCTCCAAACACTTTGGGATAACAATGATGCTTGACGCCTTTTTGGAGGCGCTTTGCCGCACAGCCGATTACACTTTTGCAGGCACTTTGGTACGTCACTATAGCTCTTGTAGACTCTTTGGCGTATCATTATGGGCACTCTTGTGGCATTTCGTCGTTACACCCTACGGCAACTTCGTTTCGAATCTAGGCATACACGCAGGCGTTGCAGGGCTAGGTGCACCACACCGCCTTGTACGACGGCGATTCGCGCTGTCCCAGGAAGGTGAGGCTTACGGAGTATTATGCGCCACTGTCTGTCCCCCCTTTTTATAAAAGCTGCCCATTCCGTATTTACCTGGGCAGCACGCAGTGGTTCACACATTACATGCGGATATTCCTCAGCTTTTGGTATTTCCCATACCTGTGGAGCTTTTCTATATATTGCACGCCTCACTTCGTGAATGTTATTAATATCTGCTTCTCCTACAATCACTCGTTACCTTAATCCTCCATGCTCGTCTTAAAATGTCATCATTCGAGGCGTGGAATCCCTACCGCGACATGCCACCTCCTCCGGTGTCATTGGCAGGCACTTGGGCGAGGAACAGCCAGACCTTTTCAGCGGAATTCTCCTTGAACGAACTGAATAGGCCGGCCTCAAGCTATCTTGGAGGTATGCTTGAGTCATGGAACTCATCTTCAGTCGAAAACATAGGTTTACAACCAAGGGAGGGTCCTTTACTAGTAGAAGCTGGGCGCACTTCTACACGGTCAATGCAGCCTCCCGCAGTATCGCAGCGCTCATCTAAACGTTCTGCGGTAATTTCCTCGGCACAATGGTCCAAATACAAAAACGAGATCTGGAAATTGTGGATAGGTGAAGACAAGTCTGTTCAGGACGTGATCGAAGAAATGGCAAGGCTGCATCATTTTAGCGCAACGTAGGTCTCCCTCGATTTAGTGACATAGCGACTTTACCGAAAGTGACGATCGTACATAGTACAGACCAATACAAAAAACAATTTCGAAAATGGAATTGGTCAAAGTATATCCCGAACAAAGAGGGACGCTGGATGCTGCGAAAGGCTGAACAACGAAAGCTCGACAGTGACAAAGACACCCTGTTTCAGTTCCGTGGTCAAGAATTAACGGAAGCGGACATTCGGCCACGCCTAGAACGGAAAAGAAACGAAATACAAGTGTCAACTTTTGCCGCTGGTATAGTCTCCCAAATACCCCTCGCAAGCACTCACTGACTTTGTTGTGTTGCTATTGCAGATGCAGCTACCCCTAACGAGATCAAATACGCCACACCTCGTAATGAGCTGCCGTCCCCGTTGAACCATCGATCCAGCATGAGTCACGAAGACATTCAAGAATGGACCCCTCCTACTGTTTCTCACGATGAACAACAGCCATTGAGGTTGCTGTGGAACGGACACACAAGAGCGGACTATCAGAAGCAGTATAACGAGGCTTTAGAAGACGAACGGTTCGGCCGAATGCCTCAGGCGGAAAGAAAGCTTCGAGATACTCTTGAAGGATTGGTTAATTTAGCATCTGCAACTGATTCGCACGCTATTGAAGTCGGATATCGATTAGCTTCGTTTTACGCTAAATGGACTCGAATTAAAGATGCAAGTGCAGTACTTGACTGGATGACCCGGCAGCATCTGCTTCGCTTTGGTATGGACATTTCGAGGAGCTTTGATCACATAATAGCTGTCTCGGATATGTTACATAACTGGGGAAGAGCGAGGGATGCAGCATCCTACATTGAACAAGTCTTATATCAGTTAGAAGACCCAGAAGAGCGTGTTCTACTAAGTACAACCCACCCGCCCGCCATTTTGCGAGATTTCCTAACCTCAACATAGGTGATGACAACCAATCCCTAGCATTACCGAGTTCATCTACAAGATTGGCACCTTCTAATGATGCACTCAGGGAACCTACTTTGACCGATGTCCGATCTCATGCAGGGCTGAGAATGATGCAAGGGACAGAAGAAGCGGATGTCTTTTTGCGCCGTCTCATCAACCATTGCGAAGATCACTCGGACGAGCTTGTAGCACAATGGGCTCTTTGCTGGACAGCGCTTTTGAAGCGTTACACTGCGGGTGATGATGATAACGAAAAGAAAGCAAACGCCCTCAACGACGCAAAAGCATCCGTCCACAAAGTTCTTCAGTCCGATAGGAGGATATCAAAGGGGGTTCTGAAATCTTGTGTCACACTGGTAAAGTATTTTGTGAAGGCAGGCAGATACCGGGATGCCGACGATCTTTTTATTCAGATCGAATCAGATGCCACAGAAACCTTTGGCGCAAATGATCTAGACATCATAGAGATGATCGAAGACATCGGAATCTTTTATCAGAACGAAGGTAGATGGGAAGATGCCGCACCACGTTTTGAACAGGCATTGGCGGCAAGGCTTTCTATGTGCGAGGAATACGATCCAAGTGTACAACGACTAGAGCGTGCACTTGAAGACCACCATTTTGAGATGTACGTGCCTTTCAAAGAGGTCACGCATTGCATCGATAGGTACAGTTACGTCTCTAGAAGGTCCCGCTCATTCTACATTGAAGACCTTTTGAACGATGATATACTTTTCTAGAGGTCTATAGGCGAAGGTGTTTTGATTCCCGATTCTTGATTCGTAATATGCTAGGTGAGCTGCCTCTGAATGAAATATCAAATTGCCATCGTTTCTAAGACATCACTAACACTAGTAGCGACCGTACTCAACCCAAGAATGGTAAAACTCATGATGCCTTCTTAGAACTCAAAGAATCTCAAATTAACCAGCCTGTCATCGTTCTGGTGAAATTCAGAGTTGCATTCAAGATCAACTTGCTATCATAGGAGGGTCTCTTAGCCATCAGCGGCAAGAACATTATCGAAAATAGCAATATCCCTGGTATGTCAAAGACAAATCATGGTGACAGGATGCCCTAGTTAGTATTCGTAGTCATGTAGAATCCACGCACAGGTACTGAGATGTGGGAATCAAGCGCTACCATCTTCTGTCCAATTGACTGATTAGAATACAAGACGAAGCTGGCTTATCCAATACACAGGCACTTAAATAGAGTTTCTCGCACTGTATGCACTTAAGTAGAGTATCTCACATGTTCTCGTGGCCACATAACCTGCAAAGGGTAGCCTGATAACTAAAATTAAAGGTTGATAGCCCAAAGCAGGAGACTAACTGCCCAAAAAATCAGTGAAAGACATTCTAGTAATCGAAAATCCGATGATGTGTGCTGAGGTATTAAGTATAGATGCTTTGCGGCCTGAACTATCTTTACATGCCTAAGATTATTGAAAAGGATAAGATACAAATAGTAGATTTGCAGTCGGGACAGGCCGGAGAAGAGAACCATGCATTATACGTTTATCGGTTATACACACTTATAATAAGGATCACACGCCTCGGAAACAGAAGCCGAAGTCTCTGATCTGGTGTTGAAATTTTAAAATAACAGTTGATCGACTCTTAGTTGCAACTGGTGTGGTAATGATCCATCCACCTTTCTTGCGTATCCAAAAAGACCATATCTCAAACTTTAACAACTCTCAAAAGGGCATTACATCAAAACCACAAACCATATTTCATCCATGTAGGCTTTGATAATTGTTAAATTGGGTCGGTATTTTCCATATGCTGTGTCGTAAGGCAGGTAGAAAGAGTGGGCCGGCACTTGTAAATCCTAGCCCCCTTTGGGTTCACTCTCCCTAGGTTTGGTATTGAGTTGCTGCATTTGGTGAATGAACTCTGCCTTAGACATCCTGCGGCCACTAGCTGTTACGGTGAACGTTGGGTATGGACTTGGAGCCCGTCCCGAGTGAGTTTGATTACTGGGACCAGGCTGTTGTACTTGTAAAGCGCCTAACGCCCGGTGAGCAGCACTTGTAGCTCGGCCTCTTCTTTGCTCATCATTGGCAGAGATCTCATATCGCTTGAGAATCTCCCCGTTTTCATCTTCCACAATGATTGTGTTGCCGAACTGATAAGCTAATGCGGGCGTTGTTTTGAGCGTTTTGACTGGAGCCTTTCCGCTTTGTTTTACCCTGGCTGGAGGCCCCTGTATTTTGGGCAAACGGTCCATCCACGACGGCCCATTATCCTCCTCAACGGTGTATGACATTGTGATTGACAAAGTATTTATCGCTTTTCCAAGGCGAAATACCGCTATACTTGTACCATGTACAAGGGCAGAGCAGACAAAGATGAACATAACGACTGACCATAGCTGATCAAGGAAGTCTCGCGAAGTTCGCTCAATCGGTACGAGGTCGACGTCTTCATCAGCGCCAGTTGTCAGTCTGCCTCTAACAGTGAGGGCGGAGAAAAGAGCCCCAGCGCCGATGGGTCCAAAGTGGCCATAAAACCAAGCCTCGCGCCAAGTGCGAATATCTGGTATGAGGTTCTTGAAAAGAAGAACCACTGGCAGCCGCCGAAACGCGAGTATGCTCAGCGAGCCCACAACGAGCCGCCATGGTACCAGTCCAAGAGCCTTCGAATTGAATGTTTTCCAGGGAATTAATGAGCCGACATACCCGAAGTAGGAAAGATTGAGCAGCAAGTCGATACAAGAGGACAAGAAGGTCTGCTCAGTCTCAATCTCGTACCAATTGTCATTGTCCAAGCCAACCCCTGCGAAAAAGGCAAAGTTGACCTCATCAACACCAATGATAATTCCAAGCCCGGTGCTGAAGGCCGCAACACTAATGTAGTAGGCTAAAAATGAAGGGCGGTCAATGGTGTCTTTTTCGTGCGCCCTTCGGACAATAATGCGAGCTACGTAGCCAATGAGAAATCCACTCAGAGCGCTGAAGATGGATCCGTACGCCAGGCCAATAGACAAAGTCTGTCCGGCGACCCTGCCGGGGGCGTCGCGGTAACGAATGAGATTAATCGATAAGTCCAGAATTACAGCTGTGGTGAGGCCGTTGGCAGCTGCTTCCATGCGCAGGAGATGGCGCAGATGTAGAGGGATACGCTTGCTAAACTGCCCAGACAAGATGGTTGCGGCGAGCACAGGGTCGATTGCATTGAAGCAGGCCGCGCAGACCAGACATTGCCTCCAGTCCCATCGAGGTACCATGAATCTCAGACAACAGGTCGTGATAAGCCAGCCACCAAGCATGACAGGTCCAATTGCATAGGCTAGGGATCTCCAATGTTTGCGAACATAGTTGCGTGGAAGCTCAATAGCGTTGCCAAAACTTTGTAGCGCCAGGACTATTCGTGATAGTTCGAGCGTGACCGTGTTTGCATTTGCCCAGGAGAGCGGATCTATAATGTTTGCTGCTACTGGACCGAATATTGTTCCAGTGACTAGTGCGACGGGAGCGGGACCCAAGAACAGTGTACATGTGAAGACAGACGACAGTAGCATGTAAACGACCATGAACAAGCCGAGGAAGATGGTGATGGTATTGAATTTCGTAACATGAATCGGCAACGCCATGGCGCCTCCCGCCGAGGAACAAGGAACTATCCAGAACTATTTTGTATTTGTTGTTGATGTTACTGTGAAGAACAGGTAGGCTGAGGTGCGGCATTTTTGATCGTTCGTGTTCTGCAAGGCTGCAAGGCCAACTCAGTCTGGGCTCCCCAGGTCAAAGTCAGCCTATAGGCGCTCGAGGAGTTTCAGCCTGGTCACATAATTTGATGGATAAGGGGGGTGGATCGACCGGCAGTCAAGTGACGTGTGAAAACCCATGTAGAATAGCAAATTGGAACAATTAAGGTGTATTTTCCTATCTGCGTGGAATACTCGGTGAGGTGTAGGATGCCTTCTTACCAATTACTGAACGCGAAACGGATGGGGATATACCCGCTTGTCACCCGACTACCTCACTACAATAGGAAAACAAATGTTCGTTATGGTGCGATCCTCTTATTCAGCCACAGCCTTCACTCTGGGCGCATTTAGATAAAACTCTAATGTAGTTGTAGGGTGCACAAGATACAGTGCCCAGCTCCAACGGCGATTTGAGCTTGCCTGCAGCGATTCGAACAGTCAGGGCAACCGCGAATAAAGATGACAACCTACCATTTATTACTCAATTTGGGGAAGCAAGGAACCTCGAATCAAGTTGCAGTGGCGAAATTGTAGATTCTCACTCAACTTGACTCAAAACACACGCAAGCACAATAAACTTTTTATTCGATTCGCTAAAGAGTGAGTGAAGAACCCCTTTTTAGAGAGCAAAAGCTAGAATTGCAATACCAATGCACTACTCTAAATACTCTTAAAGAGAGATCATATAGCAGAACTCAAAGGGCAAGGAAAAAAAAAGACTGTTGAGAAACCGAAATTCGTTATTGTTCAATTTCCCGATTAACCAAGGATCCTCTGTCGCATCATTCTAAATACCCATATCATAGCACGTTACAGAGCCTCCATGTATTGGTGAAGAATACGAGTTCTTGCAGAAAAGAAGCTCATTCTTTAAATCGCACGTTCTTCACATACTCGATCAAGGATTCTGTTGCCTCGGCCCGTAATCTGAACGCAGCATATAACCCTTCTTCGAACCAGGTTGCCGCTAGCCAGTCTTCAAATGTAATCCCAACTGGCTCAAACCCAACTCTTGATAGTTCTAACAGCTTTACGCCCAGACTTCTAGCCTCTTCTTGCTCCTGATACGTACCATCCACCACATAGCTCCAAATTGGACCGTGAAGGGAATCTTGATCGAGGTTTGAGAGAAGGACGCAGTGAGAACCCTCCTCTCCAGGCAAAAGATACAGATTCCAAAATTGACTTAACCAGTGATCCTGATAGAAACGTAGCATGTATCCGCCCGCGCCCTCATCCGTGAGTGCGGGGACCATGTACAAATCCGTAACATTCATGAAATGTTTTAGCGGATGCGGTGGTTGCTGTTTTGCGAATTTCTCATCAGTAACGAAATTCAAGAACGCTTTCGGAAGTTTGACGCCGACTCTCTCGCATTTTTGTAACAGTTCATTGAGCTGATCATCTGTCGGAGGAGCAGTGCGCGCTTCAGGCCTGTCGAAATGAGGGAAGTCTTTTGGGATCATCCAGGAAAGGTCGCCACGAAAATTGAAATATTCCAACGCATCGAAGCTGTCAATTTCCTCCTGAGTCCGAGCTTTCGAATGTGCTGGAATTCCTTTGAGTGATCCCGCGAATTCTTTCAATTTTGCTTCCGTGTGTTCCTCGGGACTATCGTCCATCATATCCCATGTGACAACGGATGGAATAGATGGATACTTGAATTTTCCAAATATTGATTCTATGTGTCTTACATGGCGACGTCGAGCAAAGGTCTTCTCCAACTGGCGAAGGCACACACTTGTGATGTTTTTGTTGAAGGTGAATGCTAGGTTTTCGACATCTCTAGAGAATAGGAAGTCGGTTATGACGAAGAGAACTTCCTTTGGTAGTTCCTCGAGGAGCATACTCGCAATCAACGTACTCTGGTTAGGCGTTAATAGGTGGGTGTGCGGATCATCCTGCGTAAACTTTGGAGTGTGATGTGTTCGACGTACTCTAACCTATTCTAGTATAGCTGGGTTAACGCACCCCTCATTCGTCAACGGCCTATATGTAGTCCATGGCGTTGATTTCTTTCATAGGAAAATCATCCAGAATACCTTCTGGATATTCACTAGAGAGGGGCAGACTCTGGCATCTCGCGCTTTGTACACAAAATAAGAACTAAGATCTACGCTAATGCGACTTAGACTACCCATAGGGCGGTGCGAAGATTGATGATTGATTCGACATGATCCAGGACGTACCATTATATCTATGCGCGCTTGATTCAAGAAACGCTAGAAGTCATATGACGTGTGTAAGTGAAAACACTTGGCCAATTTCCTGCCATTGTTGGCTATCGTCCAATCACAATTCCAAAATCGGATGGTATTTCCCTTCCCAGATGTGCTAGATAGACTACGGATACGTGTCCACACATCACCTTTGACCCTATCCATAGCACAGTACAGACGCAATTGTCGGATCTCCAAGACTAAGATTGCTTATGGTTAAAAAGTTTTAGACACCTAGATAGAGCGTCATCCGCTACGAAACGTGCATGGAGTAAAATAGGACACGGAAATAAACATAAAGGCGACATAGGAGAAGGACCGAACATTCTTCCATTTTAGAACCCAACATAAAGCTGTAATATCACATTTTTGCTGTCAAAAAGATATATCAATATGTTGGGAAAGGTCCTCCTTTCGTGATGGGACGAATTGCTCTGCGATAACCGAGGTCCGTGCCCGTCTGCCCCTCGTATGCAGCACGACGTAATACGCCCCAGGACGCCTGTGTAAGAGAGTCAGCTCTAGAGATACATATAATGCGATAAGAAGAATCGAAATCTCAAATGCTAGCAAAATCCAAACAACAACCAAAAACTGTTTCACGGTCTACATAAACATCTCTCAACCTAGCAGTCTGCACAATGACGGGAAAGATCGCTGCGGTAGTAGCCTACCCGTCCAAGCACCCCGAGTCCGGCGAACCACTCAAATTCGACATGAAATACTACTTATCAGGCCACATGCCATTGATCGAAAAGGCGTGGGGCCCCCACGGCCTCCAGGGCTGGTCCATCAACGAATTCCCGAGCCCCTGTCCATTGACTGGACAAGAGCCGCCATATCTCGTACAGACAACCTGCTACTTTGAGTCTATTGACGATTTGAAGAACGCTCTGGAGAAGGGAAGTGCAGCAACCAGGTCCGACGTCGACAAGTTCTCGAACGTGTTTCCGATCATCTGGGTTGGCGAGGGGGTCAAGAATGTGGTACTCAAGGGGCCGGAATCAGAAGGTATCGCGCAGTCCTGAGGAGGCCTTCTATTTCCTGTACCGTAATGCTCCGCGTACGGGAGCCGCCGCGAGATGTTACGCAAGAGCCATTTTAGACTCGTGTCTTCACGGCAGTCAGTTAGTCAAAGTTCTATCCAACAATGTTATTCGCTTAATGGCGGATATATGGGGCGATGCTAGCTGTGACGTTGTTTTCCGGAATATATGACCAAGGTTATCCTTTGACTCATTTCGAGACATACAGAATCAATACAAATGTTCAATTGGAATCTTTCGAGGCACATATCACATTCTGTTTTGACTAGCAGGCCATCGCTTCGCGCTGCTATCGGTTGTGCATATTCCTTGCGCTACTCCACATCGTCCCCCGCTCCGACTTCGGCACTTCCCCGCATCATCATGGCACAAAAGAAGAAGGTCGTTGTTACTCGAGAATTGTTTGGTGAAGCACAGCAGAAACTAGAGTCAAATAAGGACTTGGACATTGTGCAATGGCAATCAAAAGATGTACGCCACGACTTATCGTTCCCTCTCTCTCTCTTCCGGTCGGATACTGACGGTCTCTCGATATAGCCATGTGACCGGTCATGGCTCCTGGAAAATGTCAAAGGAGCCTCAGGCATCATCCTGATGCTGAACGACAAATGCGATGAAGAATTAATAGCAGCAGCCGGGGAGCAATTGAAGGTCGTTGCGTCATTTTCCGTAGGCACTGATCATGTGGAACGAGAGGCGCTGAAGAAACGCAACATCCGCCTTGGCTATACCCCGACATGTCTCACAGACGCCGTTGCAGATCTCACAGTAATGCTGATCCTGATGGCACAACGGAGAGCAGGTGAAGCCATTGACAAAGTTCGTACGGGCCAGTGGCCACAAATGCCCTGGTCACCGCTGTTACTCACCGGACCGCAAATCGGGGGCTCAACAGTTGGATTCCTTGGATTTGGCCGCATCGGTCAGGCAACTCTGCAACGACTCCTTCCATTCGGTATCAAGAAAGTGAACTATCTCACATCAAGACCGGGACAACCTGTACGGGAGGATCACTACGGACTGATCAAGAACGCAACGATACCCATTTCCCCCGCCAAAGACTGGGAACAACTCGCCAGCGAAAGCGACATAGTAATCGTAGGCTGTGCACTAACCCCCTCGACAAAACACCTCGTCGGTCCAACCTTCCTCCAAAAAATGAAGAAACGAGCAGTCCTCGTGAACATCGCTCGAGGGCCCGTCGTAGACACCAACGCGCTCGTCGAGGCCCTCGACAAAGAACAGATTTTCGGCGCTGGTCTCGATGTCATTGAGAACGAACCTAACATCCCCGCAGATCATCCGATTCTGAGACAGCCTAGGTGCGTGCTGATTCCGCATTTGGGGTCGGCGACGATTGAGACGAGGCTTCAGATGGCCGTGGAGTCGGTGGAGAATTTGTTGGCGGGATTGAGTGGGGAAAAGATGGTGAATGAGCTTGAGCTTTGATGTGTGTGAATTGTTTTTCGGTACGATAGTGTAGCGCTTTTTCGACTTATATTTAGAAGATAGAAATTTAAACTGTTAATAGTGATTTGGCCTTTCAGATAATTCATTATGATATTGACGATGCAACTCAGTTCACAGACCCTATCATGTTGAAACCATGAAAGACATACGGAGGCGTGGACTCTGATTGAAAAGCGCTATGAGAACTAATGTCTTTAGAGCTTCCCTACTTCTATTGCGCCACCACCTGTTTCAGGAACTTTCAGGTCCGTCCTACCCTGAAATCTGCATCGCTGCAACCTCTCCTCGCTAATCAAGAAGCTGCGTGGAAACCACATTAAATCCTCCGCATCACTTCCATTCATCATCTTGACCAGAGCTTCCGCAGACTTAAGGCACAGCACCATCCCATGTCCATTGAAGCCAGCTGAAATCCACAGCCCAGGCGTCCCCGGCACAGGACCTACAAATGGTTGGCCATCCGCCGTAGCGCCCATGATGCCGGTCCATTCCTGAACTATTCTATCAGCTTCTTCATTACTTTCCTCTCCCCAGTTCTTTTTTCCAAAGTATCCGACAAGCGACCCTTTGAGATATGAAGAAACTTCTTCGTTTAGAGTACTATCATCAACAGTACCGAACTCGTTGGCTCCACCCTCGGGAAGTCTGCAAAGGCCACCACCGATCACAATGTGTTGGCCTCCTTCCGGAAGTGGTCTTGGTATCATGTACTCGTAGCCATCCTTGTAGATGAAGGAGTATGTCGTTGGAAGTGGACTTGGGAGTGTCGATGCTTTGCCTGGTTTCTGGGCTGTGATCTGTCCGCGCATTGGAACGATGGCTCCTTGTAGACGGGATAGAAGATAGGGGGTATATCCATTAGTTGCAAAGACTACTGATCGTGCTTTGATGGTGCTATACTGTGTGGTGACCTCGAATAATGTCTCGCCCTTTGGTACGTCTTCCGATGGACGGACATCATGGACGGGTGTGTTGGTGCAGATTCTAAGTCCTCTTTTTACGCACTCTTTCAATATCGCAGTCGTGAAGCGATATGCGTGGATGCGGCCTGCTGTGTATTCGAATGCGCCGGCTAGATCTTCTACACTGCTCATCGCAGGGTTCTCATTCCGTTCTCCTACGAAGAACCGTTGTGTCGCGCTATCCTTTTCATAGATCTGATACCAGGCCATGGCGCCGTCTTCCAGTTCTTCAGACTTTGCATCATTCCTCAGTCTCTCAATAGCGGCTTTACCAAGATTGTACGTTTCCTGATCATAAATCAGATCCACTGTGGAACAAATTTTACTTTCGCACTCGATATTCATGGTCCGGGCAAGAGCGTGTGTTTCCTGAATATTGTCATATTCTAAACGTGCGATCTTTATGGCTTCCTCTACCCCAAGCTCTTTCCTGTGCTCAACGTATGTGCGGTAAGTGGCTGCTTTGGTATGACCGCCGTTGCGCCCTGTTGCCCCGCCGCAGATCTCACGCGCTTCTAGCATGACAATACGAGACGAAGGCTGAGTGTTGAGAAGATTGCAAGCTATCATTGTTCCCGAGATACCCGATCCGATAATGGCATGGTCGTATATCTGCTGGGTGCTGTCCGGTTCGGGTTCCACTAAGTTTGCGAGAGGCGATTTCGGGTTATGCCAGTAGGACGGCAGTGGATTAGCGATTGGAGATTCTACGGGTATGCGACCTCGTTCCTCCATGGCGTTGGACATGTCAATGGTAGAACTTGTGAGTTTTGGTGGACCCGACTACTCTGAAGTTCGAGGTAGTGTAGTTAGTCCAGTGACTTTAGTAATAGGAGATTCCAGGTGCTCAGTCTAAAGCCAAGGGCTTTTGCGTAGCCTGACAACGGCGTATAATAAGAGAAGGTATCCTTATTCCTTCGAAAGTAAGCTTTCTTGTACGATAGATGACTGTCCGAGGTTGTGAATGTCAACGCTGGCGGGGTGATCAGATATGATCGGTTGCGCCTCCCCGATCCGGTCTAGAGCAGAACTGGTAATACGCGTGTAAGGCTCCCTCGAATGATGATTGCACGCTCAAACACAAATACGTAATTATTGCATTCAAGACTTATATAATATACAGTTCTTCCTCTTTTAGGCCTATGCTACTGAACCTTTCATTGAAAAGATCTTGCTCCAACTCTGCCGTCCCCACTCGTTTGAAGATACTATTTTGCCTCTCCCCTGCGCGCTGGAGAACCAGGCACGGAACGAAGTGGCGGCGCTCTTCCCTCGGACTAACCTCAACTAAGTACAAATCATCGCCTTCAAATACTGAGATATCAGCAAAGAATCCAAAAGATGTTGCCTCCGACATTCTAAACATATATCGACCACTATTAGTACTCTCAAGTGTTCCATCCAAGATGCGACGGGTCATTCGTAAGGCGAGTTCTGATGGGGCTGAATGTTGGAGCGCGAGCGGGACATGACGCTCAATAGTAATAGAGCCTGTCTCACCCACTTCGTAGGCCTCGTAGTTGATTGGTGACAGAATAGATGCCCATGACCATGTTGGCACCTTCACACGTCGCCTCCGAGGGCTGGGGCGCTCGGCCGACCAGCATAGACACCACGCCAGATTCTTCTTCCATACTCCAGCGATGTTTTCGTCTCCGCTGAGCTTTTCTAGTTGTCTGATGATGCCTTGAAGAGCATGCAAGATGTCACCTTCATAAGAAAGCTCTAGATTAGAATAATAGTTGATTAGCCTTGCAAACGCGACAAAGTATGGCGGGGKGTATCCTGGGTATCCCTTCATGATGCTGAGAACTGATGGCTTTGCATTTTGAACCGTTTCTGTCCCACATTCGCAAGAGGCCGATGTGTTGCATTCCCAGTGCAGTTCATTTTCCCCAAAGTGAAGCATGCGCGGAGAGAGGATACGTTCCTGGAAAACCCAAGCGCGTGATAATAGCGGGAAAGTGACATGAAGATCACGGATAGCATTCGTATCGAATGGCGTGGCTCCGGATTGCTTATGTGGAAACGCTTTCCGGACCAGAAGATCTGATTCAAGGCCCTGGGATGTGTCATCGAGCGGGAACCCGACCCTGTGGGGTGTTGGTAGGGAGAACAGTTGTCCTTGGGAGTCTTTGGAATTTGAAAGAGCGATAGTTAGTGTAGAGTTGCTGTAAATTTCGCTCATTTGTGGTAGCTGTTCAAGCTTGTCCAGCTCGTCGTCCTGAATGATGCAAAGAGAATCAATCCAAATCAGTTCAATCTTGAGCAGACGAACGAATCGTATGACTTGTTGGAACTTCTCCGAGAGTGATGCCAGGCTGATGCATTCCATATTTACCTGTAGATTCGCGGCGAGAGTCTTCGGTGGATGCTTTGAACCCCATCCATGGCTGAGAGCAACATATCGACCAGATTCATGAGGTTGTGATTCCCGCAGTCGAAGGTCCTCATCGTTTTCATGAACAGCCCTGAGGTCAAGTATTCTTTTTGGCAGGACAGACTGCGTTTGACGGCACTGAAGGTGGGACTGCTCACATCGATCTAGCTGTCTTCTCGCCCACTGCAAGGATTCGGTAGAGCCCGTAGACCAGGGTACCGAAAGACCGTACTTAGATTCGCCATGGGGGTAGCCTCCACTTAAATTTTGACTGCGGGGTTCAACGTCGCTCAGGGCTGGAGATTCCCTGGCAAAGCACATCTCAATTCTGTATTCAATGGAGCTGGCCTTGCGGTAGACAGTCATCCACGAGACCCAGTTGTGCAGCATCAGAAAAGAAACTTCATCATCGTACTGGATGGCATAGTCATCGCTTTGCAAATCGATCTGTGCTCGCTGGTGGTCGATGTAGACCGACAAGGCTCGACAAGCCTTTCTGCACCAGTCGCAGCGCCCATCAGAGTCAGAAAGCGCTTCTCGAACCTTAAAGCGACGTGAACCTCTACATTGGTTACATCCTGAGAGCAGAGACGAAGGCAGAGGCGGAGGCGGAGGCGAAAGGTGCGGAGGAGGCGAAGGTACAGGGGTCGAGGACGCAGGAGATCCCATACCACTCCGTGGCGCCATAAGCATTCACAGGGTATGTCACCTCTTGTAATAAACACATACAGGCACCGATAATCTTCACAAAGTGTCTTGAGCTGTTCGACTTGTGATATTGTTGCCTAGAGCTTAAGCGTGCCAATCATCTTCATGCTGAGTCCTGAAACTCAGCCGCAAGCACTATTAGCCCGAAACTAACTTATTGTTACGAATTCAGAGCAACCCCCGATCCTCAATCAGGCGCAAGTCATCTATAGCTAGTTGTTTTACAAACATATGATGGTGACGTCCATGAAGATCCTGATGAATCAGTCCAGAAATCGGTTCGCGGAGTAGCTTTTTGAGGTGAGACAACCCATCCTGTTTTGCAAGAATGCATTTGCCAATAATCCACATTGGGAGGGTAGCAGTCCGATTAAAAGGAACAAAAAGCGGATCACAGTATTTTGATGGAAGAATCGGCAGATTCGACGAACATAATAAGCATACCGACGCAGGACAATTATCGCTGTGAAACCACGCTAATACAAAAGCAGCATTCACATGGTAATATCTGAATCAGCGGCTTGGCGGAGGGATGCACCATGATTCATCATCGCGCTTGGCTGATTAGGCCTCAACAATCTCTCAAGTATTACTTTCGTCCTACATTTGGGTTGTAGCCCTTAATAAGCTTGTCATACGCACATCAAAGGTACCGTGTTTTGTGCATTCAGGACTCGAGACTCGAGACCAAAACCGCCAATCTAATGCCGCTTTCTTGACACCATCCAAAGTAGATTTCCTGATGGACACAAATATCTTCTGCATTTTGTGTGGTGGTCCTTTTCATATTGAACATGAGATATACAATTTGAACCCCGAGAAAGACTGTTATCGGGTATGTACCTCCCTATCACTACCAAGCCCTACCGGATGTTTAAGCTCACGCTTAGCAGTGGCTTTCCGATGTTAGACTTCTCGGAACTTACTCTGCGCTAGAGAATCTGCAGATGACTAGTGTACTTCAAGAGTCAGTGCCAAAACCCCCACATCTTTACTATTAATCAGAGTGAAGTAGGCCTCCGAATGTTTCTGGCAGTCATGATGTGTTCCTGTCAGAATCTTTGAGCTGGGTAGCCAACGACTCTGACTATTTTCAACTAGATAACTCGATTTATCAAGTCCTCACCGAAGATCAAGAGAGCGATGTTCTTTTTCCTCTCCACCATGCTTGCATACAGATTGGCCGTAGAGTTCTAGAGCTTCAGCCTCAAGAATCTCCAAATATCCATAGGAAATCCACCCTTGCACGTCTATATTGGGTCCTTCGCATGCAGTTCCACTACCGTAAATACTTTGGTGGTGTTGTTGGGCACGATATCCTCAATCTCAATGTCGATCACGAGGAATATGGACCGCGCAGCCTTTTGGCTCTTGATGAGTTGGGATGGTGGGGAGATGCGCACGAGGTAAATCACCCTCATTAACCTAACCTATTCCCGCAGATTTTAATAATGCCAGAAATATCTGACTGACCCGATAAATGTGCCTGGAATAACAAAGTTCGTAAGTGGAATACTCGATATGCTTCCGAAAAGCTTCGATACCGTAAAAGCTGGACCGACTTCCCTTGAGCTTCAACCACTAGAAACTCTTCCTGTCGAACTGCTCGAGCATATATCCGATCATCTGAGTCCGCAGTCAATAGCCGCCATACATCAGGCGTCAAAAACGCTTGCCCTTAAGATACCACTAGATGACCGTTTCTGGAACAAACACCTACTTGATGGAAACTTAATTCCACATCTATGGGATCTTGACCGAATTGAATTCAATAAATTGCGGGACTATGAATGTAAAGAAAGTCCAATACCCAATGCCCGGCCGGACTGGGGTGGGATGGTGCAAATTCTGTCTCAAAAGCAATTCTCGATAGCTGGGCATGGTGGCTGCCCAGATGAAATGCCGCCGGGATACTGGAATCGTTGTCGAATATGGCATATCATACAGGAAGCTTGCACATCATGAACCGCCAGTTCAACAGAGTGTACTACAGCTCATACCAGCAAAGAATCGATACCTGATCTTGTTCAAACCTCCTTTTCATAACGCATGACAACGGCTTCACAACTCAATATCTTTAGAATCAAAATAGTATGGATGTATCTTCGAGTCGAAATAGCCTCACCACGTGCAAGGAGAAAAATTATGTATTTCTTTTGTAGAGCATACCAGAACAATCTCGCCTGTCCATCACTCCCTAGTCATCGACGTGACAAAGTCCAACCAAGTTGGATTGAAACTATGATAATAATCCACAGCAAGGTCTCCCACGAAAATATACTCCGCCTTCTCTCGCAAAGAGTACGTCAATTCTGCAACTTTCTCAGATGGTACGGAATGGACCATGTAACAAGTCCTGGCCCGGTCATACGACGATGTCTTCAGCCACTCTTGATAATCTGGAGTTTCGAATGTCGCATGCCCGACTTCGACTACTGTTGTGATATCTGGACCTGGGTCAGTGAGGCGAGGGTCGACAGCAGTCCCTGGATTGTGGATGACCTGAACCTTCGTGTTGGCAAGTTGTAATAGCAATGTTTCCGCGCTTCAACGTACCAATCTGGATCCCAGAATTCCTTCGCTCAGCTTAACATGCTGCGACATGCCATCCAAATAACTCTTAATCTCCTCTGAGTACGTATTCGGCGTCTCATCAAAGAAAATACCCTCAACACCCAAACCAGAAGACTGGAAATCCTTCGACCACGCGGCATAAGTATCGATATCCACACACACTTCCGAAAGCTCGCGATTGCAGTAATTAGTACGGACATAACCGACAGTTTGCACATTGGGTGATGCGTTCAATCTCGGTATTTCCCGCACGTAGTCGGGGTTTGGCCACCATGGTGCTGTGCCCGGGCCGCTGTTTGGATTGATGATTACTATGAACTTTTGTGTTGGGTTCGCGTCGATTCTATATCTTTGTCAATATCTTAGTATTTTGATTTTGAAATTGTTACGCACGCTGTGTAGAGTGGATCCCACGCTCCAGGGTTGGGGTATATGTATAGTGGAATTATGACAGTAGATCTAGGTGTATGAGACATTGTTCAAGTCCCTTGTACACTGCAGTTTCGAAGATAAGCTGATTGTGGCCTGCTGCCGATTGACTCCACGCTACAACGTGTCAAGTGCGTAGGGTATAGTTGGCTCTATTAACCCTCTCGATAAAATCCCTGCTAAACCCTTGCCCCTTTTGGATAGGTTCTTTCGGCCTCACGAGCTTAAAACAAAGCTAATGGTAGATCGACTTGACTTAGATATGCTTAACCTTCAAGCGCAAATCTTACCGCTGCCTAATTGCCCTGTTCCAACTGCGTAAAAAACGCATTGCACAGCTATTCTAAGAAGTGGCGTACAGCTCGTTCCCAAGTTCAATTTCGGGAAAGTATTGTCAAAATATCTATCCCTCATTTGTGTCCGCGAGAGATTTAATAGACTAATCTGCCTGACGGAGCTCCCGATTCACAGCGGAAAATCTGCTCGTACAAACAGTCGCCCCTCGGAGTGCGCTCCAACTCAACTCACTTCTGCAATATATATATGCTCAAACTCCTAAATGAGACTGCCAGCGGTATCATATAGTGGGAAAGCGAATACAGTCAGCGGAAACTTTTCGGCGACTACTGTCTGGCAGACCAGAGAAACGCTGATGCGGCTATGCCGCTTAGAGCTATAGCAAGCACGATTTGCATCATGGTAAATTAGTATAAATACTTGGGTCGAGAGATTAAAAAATGTCCAAAGTACTTCTCAAAAGACAAATACGATCATTTTCGCTTCCAACATGTCCACGTCTTTCAAGCCCAGGCAGGTGACCACACTTTCTGCCGAGGACCTGGGTGAGCTCCAAGGCGACTGCACCCAACAAGCTATTAGACAGTGCCTTTCTCATACACCCGCTATACAGTCGACATCCATTATCCATGACAATGCTTGCGGCGCAGGTGCAGTCACTGAGGTACTGGTAGCTGCCGATCCCGCGCTTCCGTCAGGGTTCAAAGTGTACGCGACAGACATCAACGAACAATTTATAGACGGAACAATGCAAATAGCTGCAGCAAAGAGATGGCCAGCAGTAGTAGAGGTGATGAATGCGAAGGACTTGAAGTTTGAAGATGAGTTCTTCACTCATTCGTTCACGGCTTTTGCGTACCACTGCATGGCCGATGCGCACCTTGCAACAAAAGAACAATACAGAACATTGAAAACCGGGGGCACTGCCGTAGTACCAGTATGGACCTCTTTGCCGCATACCGAAGTCCTGCAAGGAGCGCACCGTAAAACCAGGGGTGTCGAGTGCCCATTACCATTTCTGATCACCGATGAGGAAAACATGACTGGAGAGGACCTGAAGAAGCTCATGGAGGCTGGTGGGTTCCAGGAGATTAAGTTGCATGATATAGTCGCCAAAGTCAAACTCCAGGATCTAACGCGTTGGGCGCAGTTGGCGTGGAGTTTCTTGGGAAGGTTGAAGCCGGAATTCGAGTGGCAGCAAGGGGACGAAGAGAAGTGGGACGACGCAATCAACTATATCGTCGAAGAGATGAAAAAGAACGGTCGAACTGAAAAGGGCGAGGACGGTAGCTGGTATATGGTTTTGCTGGGCGTCGTCGCCATTGCTACCAAATAGGCCCTAGCATTCGCCAGCTAGGGTCTTCGGGCCTTGGTCTCCCGTTGAGTCTCTTTGATCATATATGCGGCCCACAAGCCGTTAGCGTTATTTAAGGAATAGGAAGCTATCTTTTACCTTCTCCGCAATCATGTATACGGACTGCTGTGTATTCGCGCCCGGCAGGCTCGGCATGACACTTGCATCAACAACTCTCAGTCCTTTTGTACCATGAACTCTGAGCTCTTCATCTACGACACCGCCCAGTTCCTTCGGCGCCTTCTTCGCTGTAGCTACGGGATGGAAGTTGGTGGGAAATAGCATTTTTCTGACCCACTCCTCTAACTCCTTCCCATCAACCTTTTCTCCAGGACTAATCTCAATTGGTTCATACTGCGCAAACACAGGAGACTTCATGAATTTGCGCACGAACTTTAGGTGTTCGACCATGATTTCTAAGTCAATTGGGTTGGACAGTGCGCGGTAGTCCACGATCGGCTCGTAGTCCGGCGAAGCAGGATCGATATTGATTGTGCCATGCGAAACGATATGCATGCTCATGACCACGTCAATCGGCTCCCCTCTCAGAGGAACCCAAAGCCAGTTCGAATCTACATTGCGCAGTAATCTGGCATGCAACCTTTGGAACGACGAATAACCAGCGACAATCGAGGGATGCGTGTTTTCAGGCAGATACCGAGCAGGATCTTGGGATTCATAACGAGATGCAATGTCCTCGAAACGGTCGGTTATGGTAGGAAGACCAAGCCAAGCACCAAGATTTGAGCTGGCGAGACTGGATCGATTGCCAGCTTCGGTGATGTTTGGTGGAACGGGCGCTTTGCCTTCGCCCCCTGCAATCGAGCGTTAACAGCCCTGTTTCACTAGGATACATGACCGACTTACATTGGTACTTTACCATGAGATATAGATGATCTTGGAAGTTTTGACCCACTCCCGGCAAATCAACAATGACGGGAATCTTTGCCCGATTCAACAAGTATTTGGGCCCAACACCACTATTTTGAAGGATCTGTGGTGTATGAATAGTCCCTGCCGATATAATGACCTCTTTATTCGCTTTGACTGTAAGGGTTTGGTTCGTGCCTCTTGGGATGAATTGAACCCCAACTGCAGTCGTACCAACGAATAGAACCTTTCTCACTTTGTGCATAGTGAGTACCTCATAGTTGGCCCTTACAATGTTATCGTAGTGAGCTGTGCGCGAGTATGAGCGCCAGAATTTGACATTGTCGATAGAACTGGGCGACCAGAAAAGTCCACTCTTCCCACCGGCGCCATCGTCGGGAATTGGCATATTTGGCATTTTTGACATGGCTTTGTAAAAGAGTACTGGGTACCGTCAGTATCACCCTTTACGTCTTATGCATCCCAAAGCACTTACGCATATTCGGCTCCTGCCAATTAGGGTAAGAAGCGAAGAGTCTCGTATGTGGGTCTCGGCGCCACATGCTACGGTCCCAGGAAACGTTGAAAGCTTTTGCCATCTCTAAACTGGGTGGATTGAAGTGACTAGCTGCCCGAAAGTAAGGCAGGAGACCTTCCCAATCCCAAGTTGATCCAGGACCGCCTAGTTCTGCCCAGCCGTCATATTCAGGCTTTGTTCCCCGGACAAATACCATGCCATTGAGTGCAGAGCTTCCACCGACACAGCAGCCGATGCGCACCTGTTGAGTCCTATTGTTGATGTTCTTCTGAGGGACAGAAGTTATGTTGTATCCGAGCTGTCGACTGAAGAAGTCGCGGCCGTTGCTGTGTGCAAGGATAGCCTTCGGAACTGCAAGCTACTCAGCGAGGAAAAACATTACAAAGCTAAATGTCCATCCTACTTAGATCACAGTATTCAATGACAAGAACAGTATCTGTGTAACTTTAGAACGAGATGATCGTATATGAAGTTGTACTGTTGTACTTTAACTCACGTTTCCCATCCACCGTCAACCTGTCCGCAAGAGCCAACCCAGCCGTACCTGCACCGACAATGACATAGTCATATGCCTCCTTGATTTCAATTCCACGATGAAGTACATTAGCATGCTCAACCCTCTCACCGAATGTCAAAGAATGCGCATTCCCAACGATAGTGGTAAAGAAGGCGAAACCAATAGCTGTCCAATTGGAAAACATCATAATGATTGGGGATTGAAGCCGGAGCGTCACCTTCAAGAACTCTATGCAACATTTCGTGTTTTAATTACCGGCCAAGAGGCACAACTACACTCCGACAACCGATAGAACCACAATTATGGCTGCATAATGACCAAAAAATAGAAACATAAAGGTAAAGCACCGTGGGATACTCACAAGGCCAGAGTACTGGAAGACCCAGGGTCCGGACTTTCGGCTCCCCCATATGATTCTCCATACGGATATCGAGCCAAAGAATGGAGTACGCCAGAACAATGGAATTTCGCGCGATGGAAGCCTTCATCTAGAACAGTATATTCCACTAAACCATTATACATCTTACATTCTTATTGAGTGGACTTTGCCACGAAACGTTTCCCAAACAAGGATGGGCCTGGACAACATAAAGTAACGCTATATCTTCCGAGTATTCCTGCATAATTATCACCATATCAACAACTAAGAGAATTAAACTATAGATACACAGACCATTCCCGGATCTTACATCCTTAGCCCTGATTACTCTCTCGTCACAGACCCTTACTCCGCCTGTAACACAAAATCCTTAAACTCCCTCTTCCCCTCCAACCACCCCCTAATCTCCTCTTCAGTACAACTCAAAAACGCATTCCAGAAATAACATTCATTCCCTTTAACCTCAGTCAATCTACTCTTAACATCGAAAACCTGCTGCGGTCCCTTGGTCCCAAACTCCTCTCCTCCCTCATTTGACAACGTAGAAACAGTGCCCGTACCAACATCCCTATCAAACATGACACGATCGAAGATTTTAGAAACGGTTTCGGGCTGGAAGAAACCGACGGCGTGACCGGCTTGGAAGACGCGCGAGAAGGAGACGCGGGAGTGTTGCCGGACTAGACCGCCGTAGTAGGAGGAGTTTGTTTGGAGGGGTGCATAGCCGGCGGATTGGAACGAGGGTTGGGAGGGGTGTTGAATTGAGAGAGAGACGGCTTCGCCTCCTAGCCCTGTGGGGGGAAAGTGTTAGTCGGGCCATTTGAGGGGGGGGGTGGATGGGGATGCGTACAATTACATCTATAATCTCTGTCTCCGAAGATCAAAGCTATTTTGACACCGGACTGGGCTATGTGGTTCATGTATTCGATGCTGATTTTTGCGGGATCGCCTGTCGATCCGAAGAAACTGGCCAACACGACGGGCGAAGAAACGGAGAAGTTCAAAGGCACTCCGAGATCTTTTTGAACCCAGTCTTGGTTTAGGAAGCCAGTGATGTATTCTGGAGGGACAGTGTTGAGTTTTGGCCGGGATATATCGAAAGGATTTCGCTAGTGCGATTTAGATGAGGTAGAGAGAAGGGGGGTCGAAACTTACGCCAGAGAGAGCGACATAGGCGCCTTGGACAAATTCGAAGCAATATTGTGATGCTAATGCACAGGCCTCATTGACAGTTGTATTGGCACCGATGTTTTCGGGATCGGATTCGGCAGTAAGAGCACGGCATTGGTCAATCAAATCGTTACAGCCTCCCTCCTTAGTCAGGTTGTTTAGAGACTGCTTGTATGCTTCTTCCGGGATAGTCTGCAGACCATAAGTGTTGTTAAATGCATATCCTGGGTAGAATGGTGCTTCAATCTTAGCATCGATACACGCGTTTGTAAGGCCCAAGGTGTCGATATTCAGGGTCTTAGCACTGTGCCCATTGAGCATGCCATCCTTGATCTTCTCGTTTTGGTCAATGAAATGAGATACTGCTACTGGGGCCCAATGTCCTCCGTACTGACTAGGTTAGCAATATCCGCCCAAGTGTGTGAACTTGAAAGCTTACAGAGTTACCCCAAACACTAACACGATCATCACTGGATTCATGCGCAGGGAATTCCTGTAGCCAAATCTGTGTAAAGTGCCACAAAATGCTCGCGGCATTCGACGTGGTGTTCGCGGTATTCTCAGCTCTCTGCGACGCCATCAATCCCTCAATTAGCGTTTCGTTCGCCTCTAAAGACCCGTCGTTGGGAATGTTCTCTCCACTGAGAATGTTCACGAGACCTGGAACAATCTCATCATAGGAGAACCCAACCTGTACCGGCTGGTCGATATATAACATGTTGACATTGTTGTTCCAGGACCATTCATTGTGTATAGTACTATTCGAATCGGCGCCGATGTTACATGGGCCGTTCTCCGTAGTCGCGCCCACCATTGAAGTTGCTCCTGGACCGCCGCCTAGGAATATACCGAGTGGAGCATTTGCAGGATCGTTGCGCGACTCTAAGAAGAGGGTCAATAGTTGAGCGCGGCTGCGGCGTACGGATTACATACCAAAATACCAGAAGAAAGTACTTGCATTGTAGGGTGCTGCTCCCTCTCTTCCCTCAAGTAAAGTGCTTGGTATATGAATGTAGCCGCTGTATGCATGAACACCGGGAGTCGTTTCGCAGACGTGTGTCTATCAATTAAGAATGAAAGGTCAGTCATTGGAACTTTATCGTGAGGAGATCTTTAGAAGTCTGCTTACCTCTTTGTACTCAATGACTGCTCCTGGCGCGACTTTTGAATCAACCACTTGAAAGGCGCTCTCATTGTCAGATGAATCTGATCGTATATTATGGCCATTCCATGCCCCAACAGCTTGGACAAGCCCACAACCCACAGACACGAAAGTAAAGAGATCAAAACTCAAATGCATAGCAATAGTGATGAATATTCCGAGAATTCAGTATAACGAGATGATCTTTTAGCAAGTCCGGCGCTCATTTTATTAATAAAATCTCAACACCTCGGATGCATCCGCGCGCCACATTGCCCGGTTCCAAAACCGCAATGCTTGCGACTGTAAAGGAGAAGAGTTGGACCCCACAAGAGCCGTATCCGACCTACTCTACAGCCGTCTCCGACTTGGTCTCCAGCCTCGAATGAATTACGAAACCTCCTGTGCCTCTTGGGCGTATGTCGGCGCCTCTCCGGTCGCTGTATTATAAGATCCGCTAAGCTAGAACGGGAGTATATTGGGTTGTCATTGGCCAGCTCGCTTCTGTGTCAGCTTCTTGGGAGAAGCACCAGAAGGCAATAAGGGAGTTAGGAAATTGGCGGGGCTCCGTTACCTGCGGAGTTGGTATAAGCTTTCAGGGCTCCACGGGAAAGTCTCAAAATCTATGCTGTGTATGGCTAGTCCGATGGGCGGTCCGTTGCTGTGAGTGGTGTGCTCGTTCATTCACACTTTTCACGGTGCTAGGCGCTGCATCGAGTCATTTCGCATGGCAGTTAGGCTTGCGCTTGCGAACGAAGGAATGAAGACGATTGTATCGAATCAAGCAGGCTTGGAGCAAAGAAATGCTTTTGCTTGTGACGTATCGCTTCCAAGCAGCGGATACGCTCAGCCTTGCGAAACGCGTACACTCCAGAACCTCGCACTGTTTTCTTGACTAAACAATTGTGAGTGACGCATGTTCGGATATGCGATGAAAATCATTGAAGAATCGCGAACATACCTTAGATATTTCCTCGCAGCTTGGTTTCAAAGCCTGTTGGTCGATGGTTTAATCCGCCCTGAGCCGGACCCCGTGCTTGTACTACCCGTGGACTCGATTGGGGGCCAATGCTCTCAGCCTTCCATTGGACTGATCCGGACCATCCAGAGCAAGCTCAGAAGGAGACATTGTTAAATCGTTTGAATGACAGATCATGCGAGATAAAGCAAACATGGCGTTACTGGGCATGCAGCGGATCCCCGCAGCATCTGTTATTGCAAATAGTCTGCCGCTGTTCTAGAACAAATCCATGCACCCCGTACCGGATCAAGCCTCATGCAGACAAAAGTACAGGGACGGCTCCAGATCCAGACACTCATTCTGTACATATCTGAGGATCATCTTCATGGATAACGTCAGGATCTAGTTCATTGGCATTCTGGCACACCTTTTCGACATATTCTTACATGTGTAGCCAGACCTAGATTCTAGATAAGAGTGAAGTGATATGAAAGAATAGCCAGATTCAACGTAGCCTGACGCAAGAGCTCCCAGCGGATCGTGCGCCCGCAGTCGACGTTGAACTTCTGCGTTGCAACACGTCCTCTACTCCCAATTGAATGGACTTACATATCCGCGATGAACCATGTTCAATACTCACACCCAAATTATGTGTTCAAGTAGTCCCTAGCGAAGTATGCAGAATCATGTATGTATGTACATGCATACTTCTTCACGCAGCTTACAACCCAAACGGGTGCCATTCATCCACCAAAGAACAACACAGACAACCACACCACATCAGCAATTCATGCCCCTTACAGATGGCTCAAAGTTGCCACTGCAGTCCCGTCCCACTGGCACAAGCCCAACCTGCTCTATCAAGTCATCCACTCCTTCCTGACACTTCATTCACACATCAGGCTGAATCTCAGCCTTGCACTACCCCTTCCCTTCCCATCTTGTCACCTCCCCCTCCTCATCGGGCCAAGCAAACACACAAACACACACACGCCGATCAGCTGCGGCCTCGCATACGCATCCCGCTTTGGAACGCACTCTCTGCCAGATTATGTAGCTTGCCGAGCCTCACACCTTGCCAGTCTTTCCTCGCGCCCCAGCGTAGCACAGCACAACATCTCCTCCTCTCCTCTCCGCCTAGTACATACTTCCACCACAGCCCCCTCCCGTTCCCATTGTCATGGCCCACGAACGATCATTGCCTAGATCACGCCCACACCCCATCTACCTCCGACTCCGACTCTGACTCTGACACAGACACACAGTCTCCCTTTCCCTAGGCCTGACCCTTCTCAACACCACAGCCTCTCATTCTTTCACCGCTTCTCCATCCCCACATCTCCTCAAACCACCAAAGACTTAGCCACGCCTGCGACATTCTCCGCCCCATACACACCTGCCCTTCCCCCTCTACGTCTCCCCTCCCCCCCCCTTCCCTTCCGTGTCGCGCGTCGCCAGCGCACCGCGGCGTCCCTGCTTTTGCTCACTTCCCATGCCAGTTGCTTCATGACTGATGGAGTGGACTTAGCCCGGTCCATGTCCTCCCCCCCTCTACCCCTGACCCAGCTGTAACCCCATCTCCTTTCTCACCACCGCGTTCCCTCCATGTCTACCTAGCGACAGGCTCTGAGGCGCCCTTCCACACAGACAACCAGAAGATTAGGCACACCTCCCCCCTCCGACCTCAACCCGGCTCTTCCCATCGCTTTCTGCACCATTGTCAGCCTACCTCCCCGTTACACGATTCAACCAAAGTGCACTGCATCACAGCCCCCCTTTCCCCCTCGCAATCATCCGCAAATCCCCACAAACAACTAAACACGTAGCAAAAGCTCTCCATTTCCTTCCCCCCCCCTTTCACGCCCTCGCTAGGCTGCTCTACCTCCCCACTCCACGCACCGAACCCACAGCCCCTCGTCCCCGCTACCTTACTCCCACCCCCCTTCCATTGAAGTCTGACCTTTTAGAAATTCAGGGGACTTAGCCACATCCCCCCTCTCCACCACCTGCCGTTGAACCTAATCCAGCCCATCTGAATCCACCGTTGCCCGTCTGACTGCATCGTCCCGCTCCGCGCCACACCCTCTCCTCTCCTCTCCTCTTCCCCAGGTGCCTACACCCCCAAACCCAAAAATCCAAAGTGCGGCTTGGCCTCCCGATCCAACCCACCTACTCACCCACCCCCCTTATCCAGCAATCCCAATCTGCTCATAGAACCCTCTCGTGCCCAGTGATGCCCTTCCATGCCCGCTCACGCCCTTTCATGCCCCATTCGTAGCTTTCATGGCATTCACGGCGTAACATAGACCCTTCCATCTCCATACACAGCCCACTATCTACCTATGTACCCAAAGCCTGGCGTACCTGCCTACCCATCTCCCTGGCTCGACCCACCCGTTCCGTATCAGGCTCGCAAAACTCGGTTTCTAGCCAGCAAGGCATATGTGCTCGGGGCGGTGTTTGCTTTCCTGGTGCTGAGCCGTGCCGTGCTTCGCTGTGCTGTGCTGTGCTGTGCAAGTCTAGACTTCTTGTTCGCTGGACTTCACCAGGCTACGCTTTACTAGGCTACCTCGAGCTGTGCTGTGCTGTGCTGTGCTGTGCTGTGCTGTGCTGGCTGGCTGGGCTGGTGAGTAGTGAGTGGTGAGTAAGGTGTCATATCCAGGCAATGAGCCGATTTTGGTAATTGATAGCCCGTAGTCGCGGTATGGGCGCCCATCAGGCAAACTGTCATGGCTTGTGGCTTTTGACTTTGTGGCTCTGTGGCTTGGACGTTGTGCTGGGGATGGGAGATCATGACTGGTGTGGTGTGGTGTTGTGTTGTGTCGCCGGTTGTACAAGCTATATGGAAAAAGAAAGGGGAGGGGAGGGGAGGAGGGGATCGGGCTGTGGTTGAGCAGGTGCTGGAGCTTGCGGCGGGGCGTTTTCCGTGTGCAATTCTGTGTTGTGCTGTCCGGTGTGGGTTGTGAGTTTTGAATCTGCCTTTGACCTCCGGGAGGCAGAAGGTGAGGAGGGGGGTGGGTGTTGAGGCCAAAGCACACAGGGGGATATGGCGAGGAGCGCAAGATAGGGGAGGGTTTCTCGGCGGAGATGGGATGGAATGGGAGTGGATCAGATAGATCATACTCGTAATGAGTTTACGGCGGGAAAGGGTTGGAACTAAGAGCACTTCATGGCAGGGAATTGGGGGTGGGATTAAGATGTATAACTTGATAGAGGAGGGGTTAGGAGGAGGTTGAAACCTAGACCTCTCATAGACACTCACGCACATAATAGACAACAAACTCAGCAGGTGTAATGGTAATGCACATACACAAGTATCACAAGCTACCATTCAGAATAAAACCTTTCCAGCTGACATACATGATACACGCCATTTCAATTAAGAACCATCTAAGAATACAACGAAAGAATTGATTAGGGGCCCAAGGGGTATCTAGTGTATCGTATCGTGAAGGTGACCATTCCCATTTGCCAATAAACCGTTATGCGCCGGACTTCCATTTCCCATGCCCTGACCCCATTTTCCGTGCCACATCGCCGTTCCAGATCGCCGTGCGTAATAAAGAAAAGGAAAGGAAGGGAAAGAAAAGAAAAGTGTAAGCGAGTGTAAGCGAAGGTGGAAGGTAGAGGGGAAAGTGAAGGATTGGAAGGGGAGTAGGTAGAACGTGTACAGATTAAACAAGAACAAGTAGGAAAGGTGGGGTGGCTGGAACGTTGTGAGGTTAAGGTATAATGTAAGGAGCTAGAAAGGGAGGGATATGAAGAGTGTAAGGTAGAAGTTCTATCTTCCCAGAAGCGGAAGTGGGCTTGAGGAAAGAAGAATTGGAGAAAGGGTGGAAGCATCCCATCTAACCTCCATCCCAGGGTTGTGGCTCCTCTGGCGGTTTAGGGTCACCTTTCTTCATATTCTTTCCCGCTGTAGCTCCGCCGGCTACCAAGGAGACCTCGCCAGCAATGGGGCTTCTGCGTGCAGCCCTTGACCGCTTGACCTTGCTGGTACTCATGATTGTTGAGGTGGAGGCGGCGGCGTAGGTTTCGAGTGAGACGGGAGAAGCGGATGGTTGAGGGGAGAAGGGTTCTTCAGCTGGGGACTGATTGAGCCAACGCTTTAGTTGTTCAGGGAGTGGTTTTGATGAGTTGTCGATAGTGGTGTTGGCCGGATTGTGAGGGCGGGTCATTCGCCTTCTTTAGGTTTGAAGTAGAAGGTGAAGAAGATAGAGAGATGGATTTAATAGCGCGTGAGAAGTGGATTTGGAGGGTTCGTTCTCAATGCGGTAGGCAAAGGATGAAGAGAGAAGTGTGGGCTCTCTGCTTTGCTTTTCGAATCAAGAGTCAGTCGGCAGGGTTTTATACGTTTGGGGTTTGTTGGATGGTAGTGGTGGATTATGCCGTGCGGTGACTAGAAATGGACGCGGTGAAACTCCAGGACTAGATAAGCCAGTTGCAAAGTTGGATGATCAGGCCTCGAGGATTGATTCGTCGTGGAATGGAGTAAGTGACGAGCTAGAGTAAAAAAAAATTGGATGGTGAGGAGAGGGGAGACATTTATCAACGATGAACCGATCTAACCACAGGGCCCGGTTGGGAAGAGACGCGGCGCAAGAGCAGCATCAGGCGCACACAAGGGGCAAATCAACTCTGCCACTACATACAACGAGAGAACAGCCCACCAAACTGTGGAATTTCAAACCCTCAGGCAGAAAAGCTAGAGGCGTGTGCGCCACGAAGAGGCCTCATCTTTGGCAAGGCATGGCACTTTGTAACACGACCAACACCATTCAGCCAACAAGAATCAAGGGTACTTGCCCTGTGGGGAGGGGCAAAAGCGTAGGGCCCCTAGACCGGAGTATCTTCACCTGCGAAATGACTAGAAGCCTACACATTAGCAAGAAGACCAGCCACGGCAATCGTAGCGGCCCAGGGCGAGGAGCGTGATGCGGAGTGCGCTATCATAGAGGGAAGGGCTCCTGGAAGGGGCAAACAGTGGCATTTCGCCCTTTGGCGTTGAGGCAACCTTTCTTTTACCGCATCTAGGATAGGAAGCGGGCATGAGTCCGGGGCAAAACGCTGGTGGGAAGAACAGGTGGGCCGGCTAGTCTTGCTGGCGGCTGGTGTTGTAAGTCGCTTTGCGAAATACCAGCCGCAGTGCCCAACCTCTAGAGTTCGCTCACAAGGCCATGTGCGCGCGGAACTTGGAATTGCGCAAGTGGGCAATGATAGCAGGGCGAAACTCGGTCCTGGGCAATTTTTTTTCCTTTTGTCGGGGCAAATTCTTGGGGGTGCACTGGTTCTCTCTTGGGGCGCGTGGCGGGGGCACAGCACGCACCGCCACATCACATCGGCATAGAGAATAGGCTCCCAAAGGGGTTTCCAGATGCCCTGCAGCGAATCTGACGGGATTAGGTGCGCATCTACTTACGCAAAGCAGAGCCGTATAATTTGGTGGTGGGATTCTGCCTCGCTTTTTCAGCTTTGGGTGCTAGAAAGGAGTGAGTGCGTAGATAGAAACTCCGTCGAGCCGAACGCGCGGCCTTTACATTGCGAGGTCATGAACAGGTCATCCAGGCATTTCTCAGGCTTGATTGTATGTGGTGTGTGGTTTGTGCTGAGGCGTAGGTCGAGCGCTGGTGGCCGTGTAGGTCAAGATGAGGATGAGAAAGAATGGTTGACCAGCGGATCGGCCCTCGGATCATTTCCCACCCGCCCCACGTCAGTTGGGTGGATGGATGAATGGATGGATGGATGGATGGATAGCGAAAGCGACTTCAAGGCAGCGACCTTCCTGCTCAGCCCAGCCTCTCCGAGTCCTATACTGTACCCGTGAACCTGTCCAGCGGATGGAGACGGTCCAAATGCCGCTCCGCCCAAAGCGCTTGTCCTAAATTTCGAGGTCCTCGTTGAGGCCAAGGCCTGGATCAAGCACCACGAATGGCACACTTCATACCTCTTACCCAGATACACCGTGTCCGATATCACTTAGTTCGCTCGGTACAGTAGCCGTCTACCCATGCCTGCCATGGACATCCTGGTTCTTTCCCGGTTTTGAGCAGAAGAGAAATAAAACCAGCGTACGCTTCGAACCAGAGCCGGGAAACGGAGCGCTTGGACTGTTCACGTGACTGCTGTGTTCGTTCCTAACATGACCCCTGCCTGAGACGAGGACTGCAAACATGATTAAACTTGCAACTATTCCAAGAAGGGGACGGTCAGCCACACATTATTTTGTTTCATGTCGGTCATCGAGCATTTGGTAAAGCAGCTCAAAGGTCTGGAACATCTCCGGCAATCGAACTGCCAAGTCTGACGGTGCCCCGATTCACGTTAGCATACTATGTGATGCACGCCGTTTCTCCAAAGACGTTGGAAGGTAAAATCCGGAGACCTAATCAAGGCAGACCAGGAATGGCTTGTCGCTGTTCCCCCCGCCTCCTTCCAAGACTTCACTAAGGTCCACCTTTCCCGGAGACCGCTTTTCGATAAAAGACTGCAAGTGGAAGGCTGAAGAATTTCCATACACCGCAGGTCATGATCGGAAATGAGCAACAGTCAGATGCCTCGAGCAAGGCTTGTGCCCGGGGAATTGTGGCTGACTAGCGTTTCATTCTAGAAGCACACAAGCAATAGGGCCATCGATGAATTCGTCTGTCTGTGATGACTTTTCCAGCTCTGCATTGCAGAGCCAATCTCCAGTAGGGTCATAATAACACACAATGCCTGACGGACCAGGCCGGCAATAGAGTGGAGCAGAAACATACGCAATGCCGTTCTCAAGTGGGAAGAGAAGTCACTCGATGACTTGGTATATCCATCATCTTCGCTATGCCTATCGGTCTACGTGATGAGGACACATTTCAATAACATGATGAGCCTTGAGAACGCTCCGCCAAGATAGATCAGAAAATCCTCGCATAGAATACACACATTAAGCGGAGATAGTCGGACGTTAGCCAAGTGTGGCGCAGCGACAAGGCAACTAACCAAGGCGACAAAGCGGGAGTGTATACTCCGCTTGTAGCTGTAGCAAACGAGTTTTAGGATCGGGCACATGCTCACCGAAAGGTGGAACGTTAGTTTTGTGAGGGAAAATGTGGGCAAGGGAAATGATGACATAGTGGCTGATCTTGATTTTGGGAGTAATTGAAAGTACAGGGGTGGATTGAAGAAGTAGACTAATAACCGGGGACGAGAAGGCAAATTAAGGCATCATGAGTGGTGTCAATCATTTGTTAGAATATGAGAGAAAAAGAAATATGAAGTGAGACCTACTGCCTATGGACCCACTGTACGAGGAGCAAAAAACGCGAACGGGAGGCAAGAGATTTGTCTGTGGCGAAGTTACAATTAACCAGAACAGGAGCTGTGTGGCGACTCGGGCGAGACAGGGTTGCTATGACGATGAGCCAAAAGATGTTGTGAGCTTGTTTGCCTGCTTAAGCGCCGAAGACTGACGCCGTTAGTTTGGATAGAGGTCCTCCGAGTGTAATATCGGCAAATTTGTATTAGAAGGTCAAGCGCGTGCTAGAAAACCCCCCCACTAACGAGAAGATCACTGCTGTTTCTGCTGGGAATTCTGCATTATTGGATGACACGCATCTACTCGTGATGCGATTTCCGACGAAGTGGGAACTGCTGAGATGTATCTAATACGAGGTTGATCGCAGGCTTCCCCTACCCACGAAGCATCTGGTCCGATCAGATGTTCAAGCAGAACGCGATGAATCGTTTGCTTGCGGCGTTTGGGCTCCGATGCAAGAGATTGGGCTGGATTATGCAGGCTGTGGCTGAACGGGGCTCGTCATCGCAGTGAGTCTTTTGCTTCTGAAGCAGGTGAAGCTGAGCCTGAGGCGGGAAACTAACTTCTCTGGGAAATCCGTAAAGCTTGGCAGTGACGACGAAAGCTGAAGTCGATGCACTGCGAATCCTCCTAGGCTCCGCTACCCTCAGCATTCAATAATCGCCAACATTTCCGTACCACCATGTTTGAAACGCGGAAACGCTTCTTTCCATCATGTTGCCACCGCCAAACCTTTTCCAGATATTGGAATTCTGCCTCACACGGTTCGTGAGGCCGTCAACAACGACGTTTGCTTCCCACAACCCGGTCCTTCCAGCCCGATTCTAATAAGATGGGCCCGCCGAGCTCCATCCCGACCATGATGTCAGAAGCACAGCATGTCGAGCTCCAAGCTACCCCTCCGCTTCGTCGACCGTCCTGCTATTCGAGCGAAACCTGTTCCCCCAAGGAAATGGGAGGAATTCAAACAAGAGCTATGTTCCTTGTACCAGGAGAAGACTCTGGAGGATGTAATGAGCTATATGAAGAGTGCATATAGCTTTGGGCCATCGTCAGTGGATTCTATGGTGTCTACCCCTGAACAAATTAACTGACGGGCACAGTGCGCGTCAATACATCTACCAATTTGACAAATGGGGCATTAGGAAGTACAACACGACTGGAAAGGACATACCTGAGCGCCATACCGTGGCACGCCGCTCGCAAAATCAGCTGAGCTCATCCCTTCCCCAGATCAATGTCACCAGATCTCCATATCCACCCCCGATTCCCCCGAAACGGCCGAAGAGTATGGGAAGTCTGCAGAGCAATGAGAGTCGCCAAAGCTCAACGGATAAACCAGTCGTGCCTCCGAAGAAGCGAACGAAGTTGGCCCAGTATATGGCTTCAAGGGATCTGATGATGACGGCTAGGTCGGAAGTCGACTTGTGTGGCAGTAACTATGCTTCAACATCCGCCTCTGTTGGGGCTCGCCCGTCTTCTACCATCCACCATCTTGCTACCCTCGGCCTTCAGTTCGCTACTCCAGGACAGCCAAACCCATCTCCTACCTCGCCGCTCGAGGCAAGTTGGAGTGGCTCACCCCACAGCTTGCTTTCGAGTAATCTGGGTGCTTCAACCAACACCATTGGGCCTGCTCCTGGATCCGTCGAAGACGACATCGAGGACTTGAGTATCTCCGGTCGGGGAGATACCGATTCCCTTCTCCCAGTTGATTCGGGGGATTTTGGCATGGTTGATGTTGACAAAATTCCGCCGTTGTCACTCCCGCCCCCATGTCCAGCTCAGAGTAGGCGACACTTTGACAGCAACCGGCCAGTTCATACATTCTCCAGAGAGGAATTGATCGACATGAAGCTGGCGGCGGACTTCCTCAAGGTCCTTGGATTCGACGGCGACGCTTTCGAACTTTACACTATCCTACTAAAGGATACGAAGGAACCTAGCTCGCAAAGTCCAAAATGGAAAGAATCCACGTCCTTGATTGATTGTGCTCGATCCGCGTTCTGGGGTCCGCAAGCGAAGATTGTCCAGGCTGAACTGTTCAAGACGTTAGACCAACCGCGGGAATGTTCTACAGATGTCGAGCACTTTCTTTATCGAATGCTCCTGGCTGAAACATATATGCGTTCAGATGACGAAGAGAATAAAGAGTTCCTGCACGAGATTTCGATTGGTTGCGAATTGGCTAGTGATAGGATGCTTGATCGGCTGCCCAATGACCATCGCTCCTATGACATTCTGGCCTACCACTACCTCAATAAGTGCTTAGAATATCTGAACACCTTTGTCAAGGATACACGGGACGAAGGGAGTGTGTTTGTCGACAAAGAGCATCTTCAGCTACGTTTACTGGAGCGCATACCAGGCCCTTTCGAATTGCGACATGAAGCGATGGGCAATCGTTGCTTGCGTGACTGCCTTGAATGGTGTTCGGCCGAGCTTCTATTCATCAATCAATTGCACGATTCGTGGAAGGACCTCCTGTCGAACGACGATTCCTACAAGTACTGGACCGATCACATCGGCCTATACTGCGGGTTATGGGAGCGCTGGCATGATCAGCGACGAAACTGCCTTGGGTTTCGGCTTCCAGAGTGGATGTTAGATTCAGAGTCCAAGATGGGCATCAGTCCTGCTGAGCTTCTCTCGATCGTCTGCGGTGTGATCATGGGTGAAGCTCCGCCACGGACAACTGCCACTCAAGCCGGCCTCATCGATCGTGCACGTGTCGGCTCAAGAGCTATTTCCCAGTTGACAGACAAGGAACTGGGCTGTCGATTCCTTGAAATCTATTCATTGATCGGGACGTTACTGGCCTCTGCGCCCCAACGGCAATGCCATGACTTTGTTTCCTTATTTGCAACTTGGATGAACTCGACTCCCGAACACGAAGCATTTGAAGCACGGGTCCGCGCATTCGCCCGAGATTTCATCGAGACTGATCTGAATATTATTCTTCCAGAGGTTCAGCGGGATAATGATCCTCCCTCGCGTACCAACAGCCAACGATTCAATATGTTCCTCTCGGATGCGGCAAGGATGACTTCAGAATCCTTCGCCACCGCTTTGTTGCCAACAAATACCTCGTCCACTCATTCCTCTGAGCTCTCTGCGATGCGGGCCCTAAAGGATCGGATCCAACAGGCCACGAGGCGCTCTCTAGATGCCGCGACTCCGCCGCCATCTGCCGTTGCCCGAGCGGCTTCGCAAAGCTTTGCATCAATATACAACATTGGAGAGTTGTCGCAAGCCATGGCGAGCTCGTTGAGTTTGTCTTCCGTGGAGCGCGCAATGAATGCAGCGTTGGATACGAAAGCTGCTGGAGCCCAATCCGACCAAGCTGGAGAATCATCTTATTGATGCTTGGGCTTGCATAGCACCTGAGATTTTTGACGCTCGCGGTAAAGAAGTCCTAGTATGAACTCAACACTGCGTCTTCATCAAGGTGCGCAATCAGTAATGAAGTTTACCACCCAACCTTTTACTAGGTTTCGAGTGATACCACGTATCATGTTAGCTTGATATCTGTTTCTGGCGCCGTGCTATTGCAAAACCTGAGCTGCTATAGATGGCCTGTGTTCCCGACCAATCGATACAATAGGGATCTGCTCTCAGACATGAGGTTGATTGTCATGAGGTTGATTATCTTATTTTCCTGTAGATATCTTATGATTGTATTTTTCGTTGTTTGCTTCACACGGAAAAGAGTTTGCCCCGCAAGCACTGCTGCAGTCTCAGACGGCGCAGTGACTGACGGTTTTGCTTGGTGGTAGGTGAAAGGAGTTGTCGGGGCGGTCGCGGTGGAGTCCCCATTTCATACCCTCATGGCCGTCATCAATAACGAAATTTCTTCTTGTGTCATTCCACTCCCGTCATTAACACGCACGTGGTTACGCGATTTTCGATGCACGTACCTTCCAATTCCTGTGTTTACCTTTGAACTCAACCTTGCCCGGCACTTTCCCACACCTTCACCTTCTCGGCGGGGCGAGAACAATCTACCATTACCTCGCCTCTCCACAAATATTCTCTCCTCCGACAAACAACTCCAAACCTCGTTAATTTTTGTCCCAATCCCCTCCATATATATGACAGCCTTGTCCGACTAGGTATTAGCCATTTGCCCAACGCTTTCTCAGTCCATCGACCAATTTTCGGCATCAGTAACAATGTGTCTCTACTGGAAGAAGCGCTTCATCTGCGGGTGCATTTCCTACGTGCACCGCACCCGCTGCGTCCAGGCAATCCGCTCATATGACCAATGCGACGACGTCGAGACCGAGGAGGAGCCGCGCAAATGCAACGCCGAGATACCTTGCTTCAACTGCATCAAAACCGAGTGCGATCGAGAGAAGCAGGAGAAGGTAGCTCAAGACGAGGAGGCTCACCGCAAGCGCCTGGCCGCCGAGGAGCAGCGCAAGAGGGACGCGGAGAAGGCTAGGGCTGATAAAATTAGGAAGGAAGCCAAGCTTAGAGCCGACAAGGAGAAGGAAGAAGATCTGAGGAGGGAGCGGGACCGGAAGGCCGAGATGGAGAGGGCTAGGCGTGAGGGAGGACCTTGGATCGATGCTGGCTCTGGAAAGAAAAAAGGCCGTAGGTTTCATCATAATGGAAACGGCCACAATGGAAATGGAGCAGCGAACAATGGCCCAGGCTCTCCGACCGTCACCATCTTACCCAAGCGCCCGCCCAATGTACTTTCCTCCCGACCCGAGTTGCAGTTTTCTCCGCCAGCCAACAAGAACTTCACCTCAGCTGTCAAGTCCACCGCTCCTCCAACCCTCGGGGCAAAGCCTACAACTCTAGGCATGACCAAGAGCAATGTGGATCCTGGTGGTCGAGCTGGAGTCTGGGGACCATCAGCTAAGAGTCCACCGAGGATCCTGAAGCCCGAGAACAGGCAGCACCCTATCTGGAAGAAGGAGTAGCGAGTCTATTCTTTCGACAACAACACCTCAAACACCAGCAATTCGGGGGTTCAAGGAAATCGGCGTTCTATGGACAGGAATAGCATGGGATGGCGTACATCGGACCCATAACGAACGTGTCTAATATCCATATCTACACTCACGGCAGTCTGCCCATGAGCCTCAGAGATAAATGGATCAATGATTAATGGAACATACTTTCAAAACTTCTGTTCTGCTCTCAGTGACTCACATTTCATGTGGTGATATAAGCGCTCCCCACAACGAAGCAAACAGATTATAACATCATTCATCATTTATGAAAATCCTATCAACCCACCAAACTACCACATTTCTCTTCTCCCATTACCAGCTCTCTCTTGAGAATTCCAGTACGAAATAGCCACTCACCTCACAAGCCAGGCTAGATTTATCAATTGGAGATACAGAGTATTAGACGGGACTATAAGATATGAGTAGATTTTATGTGTGCGTGGGCGTATGCGTATGACAATGAGCGTGCGTCTAAGTACCGTCCACTGATCCGATCCGTGCACATACTGTGTTTCGCGCATCATGTATGTATGTATGTATGTATGTATGTATGTATGTATGTATGTATGTATGTATGTATGTATGTATGTATGTATGTATGTATGTATGTATGTATG
>JGVQ01000401.1:0-145104 GCA_001007845.1 Nigrograna mackinnonii | reverse complement strand
GTATGTATGTATGTATGTATGTATGTATGTATGTATGTATGTATGTATGTATGTATGTATGTATGTATGTATGTATGTATGTATGTATGTATGTACGTATGTAGCATATACCACTCATCTACACTATATACACAGTATACGACATACAATATATATAGCACATTAGTATCAGTACCCGACTAGAGCTATTTCTGTCATGATATGCATATACCTTATACTTGGAAAAAGCTCGATTTATACATAATTTATACCGCAATATACGAGCTTTGATTCCTTCAACTCGTAAATATAGTACCGTACCGTACCATACTCCGTTATGCTGTGCTGTGCTATGCTGTGCTGTGCTATGCTATGTTCCATGATTTTTACGCCACGCTATCCTTCTACGAAATATGCAAAGATAACAACTGTGCTGTGCTATGCTGTGGATTTCACTGGCAATCCACCTTTTTGATTCGACTTTGATGTGGATACGATGTGGAGATGGGGTCGTTTTATAAAAGTGGATCGCATCGCGGCTCGACGTAACATGGGGAATTATGACGTTAATGATCGTCTAGGGATACCGTAGATCCCGTGTCTATCACCTATGTACATCCCCCGACTACTACTCCCCCTGCAATGCATGCGTGTACGCTTGTATTCCCCACAAAATAATTAGTAAACGTGAGGAGGGTGTGAAACGTGTTTTGAATGATTTTTTGGCTGTGGTAGCACGGGTAGGCATGGATGTTGTTGTGATTGGTTATGGAACGATGGCATTTAAGACGTTAATTTTGGCATTCATACAGGGTATTCCTATTTCGCTCGCGCATTCACTCCAATTATCTGTTTCGTCTTCTGCTGTTGCTGCACTACGATGGGCTGATGATACAGTTGTGCAAGGTAGACAGGTAGAAAGATAGACGAAGACAGATCAAACCTAAGGAAAGAGCTAGCATAAGCTCAAATTGCATGCACCGAAGTGCCCTCCCCTACACTCAAAATCTGATGAGCCAGACCAGGAGGTTCTGTAACCCACTATAAAAAGGACAAAAGAGAAAGAAACCTTATTCCTCGTGTTAATGCTTCGCAAACCCAGAAGCTCCGTGTCCCGGTCTTCCGACTCAGAGACTTGAGTAGTTCAAACGCCACCCCATGATTCGTCTTGGTTGTGAAAATATGTGCAGATGAATTGAAGTAGTGTTGAGGATAAACGAAAGGTTATGTGGTGTCTATGCGCGTCTTCTTCGCATCTCGGACTGGACTTGCCGCCTTCCAGCTTCGATGATTCGGCTTCCCCCCATGCTTTTTACTGTGTCGGCCAATTTGTTGGTATCATCGAGATCTTCGATGTCGTCACCGCCGCCGATGCTCTTGCCCATCAGCAGGACATTCGGTACGGTCTTGCGGCCAGTGCTCTCTGCCAACCAGTCCTGGAGCTGGGGACCGAGGGGGTGTTCGTCCAGTTCAACAACGTAGGGAGCGGGGACGATCTTGTACTTGTCGAGGAGGATGCTCTTTGCTTTCTTGGAGAAGGGGCAGTAGGTCTTTGAGAAAATAATCACTATCGTTCAGTTAGCAAAGTGTCCAAAAATAAGCCAGATTGCATCACTCACTTGGACTCTTCTTCAAGATGGCGTTGAGCTCAACCTCCACTTCATGCTCCTCCTGCGTCTCTTCGTCTCCCTTGGCCGACTCCCTGTCACGAGGTCGGCCGCCCACATTTGCGACACCAGGAACTCGCTTCTCATCGCCACCCTGCTGGTTCATTATTACTCGTCCTGCAACACTCTTCTCGCCGGCTACCGAGTCCATGTACTTTTGGCTCTTCTCATCGGCCGACTTCTTAGCCGCCTCCTCGGCTGCTCTCAACCTCGAGCCCACGTCGTCCGCATCCCGCTGCTTTGCTGCCTGTTCGTACTCCCTCGCCTGAAGGGCTTCCTGGGTCTTTGTGTAAAAATCGGAGCTTCGCGTGTCCCCGCCAGATCTGGTCATATAGAGTGTGACGACGATTATAAGGAGAAGGAGAAGGCCAAAGGCCCTCATTCTGCGCTGCGAAGGCATTGTGGGAGCAGTGGTGAGGGTTGTGAAGTTGGCGAGGCAAGGGCGGAATCGGCAGCAATTATGCTGGAGGCGAGCTCGTCAAGCTGCGACCAACGCGAAGGAGCCTAAAAGGCGGGCAGGTTATATGGAGGCCTCGACGAGCAGCTGGCCAAGAGGGTACAGGGGCCGGGGAGCGTTATATATGGCGGCGTAGGATTCGGGGCGGGTCGATATCGAGGTCGGAGGGTGGGCATGCGACAGCTTGATGAGCGCGTAAAGGAGGACGTCACACAGATATTGGTGGTAGCTCTAATCGAATCCTAGTATTTAATTGGCGGTTGATGGGATGGAGGAGGATTGTTGAGAGTAAAGAGATGCAACAGATGAAATGAGAATTGAAAGACAATTGCGAAGTAGAGCAGCGGGCAATGGTTGTAGATAGCAGTGTTGAGAGTGGTGGTGTGTTCGTTCGGAGGGGGGTGAATGTGGTGGGAGGAGGAATGCTCGTCCTTGATGTACGGCGCCGGGACCAGCGAGCACTCGACCGAGAGGAGGATTGGACAGGGCAGACAGGGCGGACAGGGCACATCCCTGCTGTATCCCTGCCGTATCCCTGACTAGCGCCCATGCCAGAAGTTGCTAGCTTCAGCCACGTCCTCGGCCAGTCGCCAGTCTTTCTCCTCAGCCAACTCCCAAAAGCTCTCCCTCACAGGCTCACAACTCCCTCACACTCGACTCGACCGTCTCGCCAGACCCGCACCACTGCACTTCCCGTCCCCCTCCCGCGATCGCGATTTGTCTTGTGTGATGCGACGGCGCCTGATCGACTCCCTCCCTCGTTCCTGTCCCTGACCTTCTTTCTCACTCGACCCGACCCACCACCGCTAACCTATTCACTCCTTACCATACTGACCTCAGCGCTTGAATCAACGCCCTTCCCGGTGCACTAGATATTGAATATACAGCAACGAAAAAGATATCTCCGTCAGAACAAGTTCTCCAAAACCCCCCTGATTCTCTCCTGCTGTTGGCCCCCAAATCACCATCCGTCACACGCAAGGGATGCTCGCCCGGCTTCTGGCCTGACCACGCCGGTCCACCTACACCCAATACCGCACCCATCACCATCACCACCACCACCACCACCAGCCTCAACACCATCATCGCTACCGTACTCCTGCCTTGCCCCGGACTCTTTTAACCAGGTCCATTGGCATGCCCTCTATTCGAACCCCGACCCACGGTTTCGTCGCATTCCTTTGCCGATCCCTCATTTGCTGCCAGAGCCGCAATTGTTTCCTAATATCCCTAATATCCCTCTTCTAATTTACCAACTCAAGGTAGTCTCGCCTCTCTAGACAATACCAAGCGCTATCACGAGGTGACTTTCCACAATAGCGTACATGCGGGGCCGGTCTGATCTTGTAATCCATTTCGAGAATCGCCTACTTCCCTTTTTGATGCATCCTCAGCCATGGCCAGACATGTTTGGCGTTGGGAAGCCGATCAGAGCAATGCCAGCGGATATCAGTGCCGACTGCGTGTAGCTTATTTCTCTTGGAAGTCTTGGTCCTCAGCACCGCCTGGCCAACCCCAACACGTGTTGAGGACGCTCCGTGCAACGCGATCGGGAGACTTTGACTGTTGGCCTGCTTCAGGGCTACACAGTACACAGTACCCGCCTTCCGCGAGACTTTTACCACTACATACCTGGATTGCGGAAATGGCGTTCAAAATGCCCATGAGTTTCCCCACACTCTCCATCGTCGGCGGTTTTTGTGCTCGGACCACGAAGAGATCACCCCCTTGCCCCTGCATGAAGCTTGATCAGGTTGTGGCTAAACCAGCACCTCGGACGCCGACGGCTCAGAAACCCAGCCCAACGCTCTTCTGAAGCCTATTATTACCACAGAGTGCCCAGGTCCGTAGCGCCACTCTTGCTGTAACAGAGGGTACGAGAGAGCGTTAAGCTGGGACCATGTGGTTGCACAATCAGCCCTTGCGTGCCGGCGGGGCGAGAGCCCGCCAAATACTTAACTCGACGTCGTCGCATATATCACACGAAATGGGCCACAAGCTACGCCTCATGGTGGTTTAATAATCGCAACCATGGATGTGCGTGGTTCAGAACAGATTGCTCTTTGGCACGTCTCAGGCAAGGACACATTGTGCCTGACTGTGTCAAGAACTCATAAAGCGGAATGCTTCTCCGCCGTTTGTCGCCGCCGCCTGTGTCCATGCCATAGACGAGACGAAACATAGCCACAGCCCATGACTCGGTTGTCGTGGGAAATCGTTCGTATTATTTATGGTCTTTCGATAGTTCTTCTGGACTGTTCTAATTTGGAACGCCTGATGCCCATCCTAATTTCGCGTCTCAAGGCAGAATGCAACACAGACTTAGATGCCACACTCTTCAGCTTGTTTCAAGGCAATCTACGCGAAGGTCTGCCACGGTTACCTAGGGTTTATGGCGGCGTTTTGCTGCTAGAAAGGAGGATTTCTGACGAACTAATTGGTGTTTCAAGTCTTGCGTACTTACTCTTTTTGCATCATATGTGGCTGTTCTCACATGTAGGTAAAAGTAATCGTCTTCAGTAATGCGCAGCAGACGTCGCGCTCTTTCCCATCCGACTCACATCTAGCGAATCGAGGCATCGAGGCATTGATACTTGCACGCGACTGATCTAGGACACACATTATAGTGTTCGGCTAAGGACATTGCTTACCACCACATATGTATACATAGTGCACCGGATGACCCTAGTGTAAGCATTCTCGCATATAGCTCGGAACTCCGCTTCCTTAGCCTTAGGTAGTTTCAAACTCTAGCAATCCGAACAAAAAGCAACTTCAGAGAAGAGAATGCCGCTTTTTATGCGATACCTAGGATCTAGGAAGTCGATGGAATGACACACGCTGCCGTAATAAAATAAGGTAGATTCTAATTCGTAGTCTACGCACGTTCAACTTTCATACACGAACTAGACTAGACATGCGAACTATGATCGATCCTCTCTCCTACTTATCTCCATCATCTCTACCGAGTATCCTACACAATCGTACAAATAATCCAATACAACTCGCGTATACAACTCGCGTATAGAACGTTTTCACAATCCTTCTAATCCCTACTTACCCTCTTAGTATCTAGTTATTTGTGTTCTCAAGTTAGCTGTGGAGTCAGGTTTGTCTTGGTTCGGTTTCATGCTGTGGTCTATGTACCATTCTAAATGTCGGAGTGAAGTTTACAGAGTGCGAATGGTTTGATGCAATATCCTGAAATGTTTTGGTTTTTTTCGATGTATCTCGGCGTCGCTGGTTCTCTGGCATGGAATAGGATAGAATAGAATAAAATGAAAATGAAATAAAATAGAATAGAATATGACACTTCGCGCAGTACGGAGTACATAGTCTTTTGTGGCTATCTATAATTGGTTATGCATCTTGCGCTCGTTCTAGAAAAACGTGGTGAGATTTGAAGTTTTTGGGTTTCGGTTGTCGGGTGTCGCTCATTAGTTTGTTTGGAGGGTGAGCTGGGGTGTGCGAAGTTTTGTTACGCTACCTCCATCCAGTCTTTTCCTATGTATAACTTACTATAACAGTACGTAGGTCATGTGCCTCTCGGGTGTCGGAAATGGGTATGCGGTTTTTACGGCCCGGGGTGTGCGAGGTTTTGTTGGTTTTTGGTTTTGGGGGTTGCTGGCGTCAGCGGTTTTGCTGCTTAGTGTTTGGCCTTGTGGGTTAGGGGTCTGGAATTTGGTGGGGTGATGTTATGATTTAGTTCTCCGCCTTAGAGATGGGGAGAATTATGATTGCGGATGTTCTGGAGGGACCGTATGCGATGTTTGGTTAAGAGTTAAGATACCAGGATGTCGATGGCTGTGTGAACCGAAGCAGGTATTGGTTGATTGAACTCACCCAGTCTCACTCTTCCTTTCTCGCATTTTCGTTTCAAGCTAGATCCTAGGCGGTTGTCTATGATTCTATTCCCACTACACTAAGCTTCTCTCGACTAGAATCCCTGATTGGGGTTCAATCCGCTGGAGTCCTCAAGCCAGATTATGGAGAGCGACGTAGATGCCAGCGGAACCCTACCTACATTTGTCTCTCCAGTCGATCTCCGGCTTTTAGGCCAACGAACAACCAATAGAAAATCCGTCGATAAACCTTCAAAACCAAGACCATCCAATCACAAGTTCGCGATACACCTGCATCTACAGCAAGATCGACATCTCGACCCGAGGTTATTGTGTAGTACGGTCGGATCTCCGCTTCAAGTCTAGCCCGCCTCTAGACCTAGCTTGTCATTGCTTCCGCACGACCGTCATTGCTATTACAATTTCCCAAAGCGGTGGGTATACATAAATTCGACACAGGACGGGGCATTTTGGATAACCTTAGACATCATTGGGATCGCTTTGAATCAATACCACAATACAAGAGCGTTCTTTTGCGCATAAACTGAAGCTTGTCTCCGCTTATTACGTCACCCCTCTCATTCACCAGTCTCTCATCTGATAGACTCCGAACATGTCGTTGCCAACCACCCCAATCGCCATCAAGCCATCTGCCCAAGAACTCAAAGAAGGCCATCTATCCCAAGTCAATCTTGAAATCGCCACCCGAGCGCTCGTCAGAGATGGCCTCGTGGTTGTAGAGGATTTAGTCCCTCACGAGACCTTGGACAGACTGAATGAGAAGATGGTCAAGGACGCGTATGAACTGCAAAGCAGAAAGGATAGTCCGTATAATTATAATAGGGGGAACATTCAGCAGGATCCTCTTTTGACGAAGGAGTGGTTTAGTCATGAGATTTATTTGAGTAAGTTGCTATGTCGTGGGTTACTCACATTTGCCAATTTCTTGGAGTTGCTTTTTTGCAAGACTAATTGTCTTAAATCTTTGAAATGTCTTTATATTTCAAGACAAATCGTCTCAGTTCTCAGAACATGCTTCAACTATTTCTTTATATCCTTCTATCTATCAGATGTCCTATCTATCCTCTCCCATATCTATCTCCTATATCTCCACCACCCAAGCTAACACCTCCAGACCCAATAATAATGCAAATAACCTCCACGACCCTTGGTCCTCACCCCTCCCTACGCTTCATATCCGGCAACACCGCGCTCCCACCAACACCAACCTCACCCCCAAAATCCCAACCGACACACACAGACGCCGACTTCGCGCATCCTCTCCTCCCCTTCGCCCTCGTAATAAACATCCCCCTCATCGAAATGACGCCCACCAACGGCTCCACAGAAATATGGCTCGGCACTCATACAGGGACATCAATCGCGGATCAGGAAGGTGAGCATGGGGATCGAGCGAGTGGGAGGATTAAAGAGACGTTGCTTGAGGAGAGGAGAAAGGTTAGGGGACCGAGTCAACCGGTCGTTAAGAAGGGGAGTATTGTGGTTAGGGATTTGAGGCTTTGGCACGGTGGGATGCCGAATTTTGGGGATGCGCCGAGGGTTATGCTTGCTTTGAGTATGTTGTCTTTTCCATCTTTTTTTACACTTGGCCCCAAATTCTCGAAAATCGAATCTTGAGCTCGGGACGATGGAAATATTGAGCTTAAGCATAGCTAATATATCCATACAGTCCATTTCGCACCCTGGTACCGCAATCAAATGACCGTTGAATTCTCCGAAGAACTGAAAGACGAATTGACGCTTGAGAAAACTGGTTTACATATCCCAGCGGATTTTGTAAGCGCTGAAGAATTGGGCAAGAATTATTTGGACAGGCCGTATGGGAATGCGTATGATTTCGATCAGGTGGACAGGGTTGAGGGTGTTTTTTGAGCTGTGGTGTGAATTGCGCCGAGTGTTAGAGAACGAGGGAACTAGATAGGTTGGGACAGGGGAAGAGTTGGGGTTCGGATTTCTTTGAGTCGTGTATTTTTGAAGCTGATAATTCTATCTTGAATTTCGATTGGAGTTGTGTATCTAAATCGCAATAGTACAAAAATCACTGATACATGATTTCTCACTCAAAAACTTAGAACCCCTCCAATTACCCTTGGATTTTGAAATCACAAACCTGCGTAAGCAGTTCACCTCCACCATACCCTAATAACTCTTCTTTCTTGTTTTATTTTTGCGAATATGACATACCGAATAGTATCAGCAGCCACAGAACAAAACAAAAACCAATCGATATTCTTGGATGGATATGACCTACAAACCCCACGGTTGTACGATTCAGCTACACCTGGTATGCATCTCACACCAATCACATCCCCCACCGAAGCTTATCTAGACCTCGTTCCCCTCCCCTCGTTCCTACAAACCACAACATAGCTCACTCCCCACCACACACCACACACCCCAGGATCCAAATCCTACAAACTATACATACATATGACACCAGCATGGCCCCCAAACCTCCAGAAATCTCCATGTAAAAGATGGTCTTTCGGGTTCTGATTCGCGGGGTTGGCTAGGACTTATGTCGCATCTCAGTAAGCAGGTGTCGGATGCAGGTAAGCAGAACAAATACAGGTTCACGGGACGTATTGCATTGCATTGGTGTAGGATTATGGATGGATGGGGATATGACATGTGCGGATCAGATGGATGGATGAGATGGATGGATGGGTGGACGTACATAGAACAAGGGGGTCGTTTGCTTTGGCTGGTTTTCTCTTTCCTTGCTTCGTTCTCTTGCGTACTTTGACGTTTTTGCAGCGTTCATGCAATTGTTTCTGCGTTGTTAAGCTGTGAGTTTGTTTGTGAAATCGCGCTGATAGATGCGAACGGTTCTACGTTTTGTTGTTTGTGTAGCTGAACGCTACAACTAGCTATCCATACTACACCATGATGGCCGCAACACACACCGCCAGTCATACAGTCGACATGCCCCGCGCCCTCAAACCCGTACAACCCATGGTACAAGTCCAAAACGGTGACAGTGGAAGGTCCGATAACCGCGTAATGCTAGCCGTCGAGATACCATTAATGATACTCGCCATCAGCACAGTAGCATTGCGAATCTTTTCACGACTAGGAGTGAAGAGAAAACTGGCTATTGACGATATTCTGATTGTTCTAGGATTGGTAAGTGGGTTGATCTTGCTGACGCTTAGTCAAGATTATTGGCTGATGAAGGTTAGAGTTGTGCGTTTGGGAGGACTGTCATTTCGTGTATGAGTGCGGGGGATGGAGAATTCGATATTCATGGTCCCGATCATGCTTCTGAGATTTCGTATTATCAGGTAGGATATTGGCCGATTGTGGAAAATGGGTATCATGTCTGACGCCATCATAGCATATTTTCGAGAGACGCATTGCATACATTTTTGCAGTCTCCTTCACGCGTCTGTCGGTACTGGCCTATTATCTACGCATATTTCCGCCAGGACTGGTGTCGCTCCGCAGACTGTGTTGGATCCTCCTTGTATTGGCCGTGGCTCAGTTCATTGAAGTCTTCACCGTCCTGCTAGTCTTCTGCCGAACCATTTCGAAGCTTTGGACATCAGAGTATCGTTCCTTTTCTGGCTCTCGCTGCTTCAGCTCTTCGACCTACAGCTACTCTGCCGCAATTGGTGATTGCGTTTTAGATTGTTTGATCTTCGCATTGCCGATACCATATGTCTGGTGTCTGTCCAAGATACAATCTCGGCAGCGTATCGGTCTGATTGTGATTTTTGGCCTGGGATTCACGGTGTGCATTGTTGCGCTCCTCCAAATCCCCTTCATCCAACGCCGCGAGCACGACACTAGATACTTTGGAGGCACGATCAATCTTTTGATCGCCATTCAACTCTCACTCGCAATCATAGCTGCATCACTGCCTGATATACGGGCTCTCATCGCGCGCTCCTTTCCCAACTTTTCCCCTTTGCACCATCGAAGTCTCAATACCCCTGCAAAGGCACCACAGCGGAAGAAGATGCGAGATATCGAACACGGCTATCTTAGAAACAAAGAAAGTGAACCCCTGCCTGGTCCATTGTGGAGACAGAAGGTGCTCAGGAAGCCGGATTGGATGCGAAGTACACTGCCAGCTTCCCTAATGTCGACGGGGATACCGCAGACGGGACTGACACGGGCTAATACTATTGAGCCTGTGCCGGAGCTGACATTGGCTAGCACACTTGATACTGTGACAAATTCGTCAAGAGTGAGGTAGTAGTTGTACTCTTAGATGAGGTTGTACAACACAGGCCCTGTATAAAGTCGAACGAAACGTTGCCTCAGATATCTGTGAGCTAGCCCAACGGAAGCGCCGGAAAGGCTGAGTCTACAAGCGATAAGGCCTCTCAAATCGAATAATGAAATTTGATTTGGTTTCCAAAGTTACCCAGACCGACCGGGCGGCGCACTGCGCAGTGCGACAGAGCCGGGATGATTCAAGGTCTGCCTAAGGCTGTCGTAACGAAATGGACGTTGGCACCAAACAGCTTTTCCACGGAGAACAATTCCTTTGCTGCTTATACATGCTGCCTATAAGTTAGGCTAGCATGATTTGGAATTGGAATTCCGAATCGGTAGCCAAATCTAGGTAGCACAGTAACTTCTTACATCAGCAACGGAGGAAAGCCACCGGCCTAGATCTAGAATAAGAACGCGAGACGCTAGAACGTGGGCAGTCTTTTGATGCGATTCCATCAGAAACAAGAAGGATTTGCTTCTTTCAGATGTATTTGGAAGCGTTGCTGCTGCGGCATGCCAAATTCGTTGCATCCGCAACCCGGGACCCCGGGCATTGGAGAGATGGTTGGTTGATCTACCCATGTTTCCAACACCGATATTCTCCCAGCGAAAATGATCTGCTCCCTATTCAGCTACTATCAGCTCTTGAATCTGCCGGTTGTTGTAGCCGTGTAGCCTCATCGCCACGTTTATTGGTAAAGATGAACAAGCTCTCGAATTGACTAATCCGAGACCTAGACATAATGTTGGACGTGGGCCTGTGTGTATTTGGAGCGGTGAAGATGTTGTCGATAAAACACCAAAATTAGCCTGCTGTTGCTGTGGCTTGCGAGAGACCTGTAGAAAGCTGCAGGGTTCAAGCCATATGGTCTAGACAGATCTATAGGTGTATAAATTGAGCTGCTTCATCCCTCAACTCATATTGCATCCATCTTTATCAGCATAGTTTATTCTAATTCGTATCATTGAAGCGAAGTAATGGCGGAAGCTTTTGACTTTATTATCGTGGGAGGTTGGTCAGACCCCATCAACGAGAAAATGGACCGAGAATCTAACGTCGAGTAGGAGGAACGGCGGGCTGCTTGCTTGCTCGTCGTCTGGCAGATACCCCTTCCAGGCCTTCTGTGCTCCTCGCTGAGGCCGGATCGAAGCCTGAAGGTGAATATCTTCGTGCCCCTTTTCACAGATATTCTGCGGCATTTGTCCGACCAGATCTGGACTATGGTTTCAGTTCTACACCCCAGAAGGCTCTGAATGATCGTGTCATTCCATATACGAGAGGTAAAGGGCTAGGGGGGTCCAGCATCCTCAATTTTGCCGTTTACCTTTATGGCTCTCGAGAAGACTTCAATCGTTGGGCGTACCTTGTGGGAGACGAATCCTGGGAATGGGAGAACACCCAAAAAGCATTCCAAGCAATTGAAGCATACGATTTTAAGGGGGCCACAAAATACTCTCACCTGGCCAAGCCTGACCCGCAAGTGCATGGAACCAACGGACCCATCAAAGTAGGCCTTCCTCTAGTCCTGGAAGATGGCTATGCTTCTGCTATGGAAGCTTTGATTAGAAGTGGCGAGAAGCTGAACCTGGACTCCAATTCTGGAGATCCAACTGGAGTCAGCATTTTTGCATCCTCGTATTCGAGTGACGGCCGGACTACGAGTGCAACTGCCCATTTGGCAAATGCACCAGATAACCTGACAATATGGACGGATGCTGATGTCAGCCAATTATCATTTTCTGGTGAAAGGGTCGCTGGTATTGGGACAGCTGACGGTCGACAAGGTGAGTAGAGTTTGTACATTGCGAGCGCTGGGCTGAGACTAGGTCAGCAAAATCTCTCAAGGAAGTCATTATAACCGCTGGAGCAATCTGCACGCCGAAGCTGCTTCTCCTCAATGGCATCGGACCAAAGGACGAGCTCGCCAGTCACGGTATAGAGGTTGTCAAAGACTTGGCAGGAGTTGGCAAACATCTCCAAGACCATGTTTTTGCATTCCTAAGCGCAGAAGTCGATGGGAGTCAAAATAGCAGGTATGCATTCGAATCGAATCAGGAGAGTGTCAAAGAAGCGGAGGCACTGTGGAGAAAGGACCGTTCAGGTGCTTTGGCACTTCACAACAGTGGCCTCTGGGGAGGGTTTTCGAAACTGCCAAACCTAGAAGAACTCCCCGAGTACAAGAGCTTGGATGCTGATATGCAAGAACATCTTTCCAAGGATACTGTACCAGCGTATGAGTACTGTGCTAATGCATTGCACCTGCCCGGAACCACCGTCTCAGAGGGAAATGCATATCTGACTGTGGGGGCTTTTCTGATGAATGCCCAATCTGAGGGTTCCATAACGCTTCGCTCTGGCAATGCACAAGACAAGCCGGTGATTGAACTGGGATATCTGGAACACCCCTACGATAAGCGGCTGATGCGCGAGGCGGTACGAGAGACGTGGAACAAATTCTTCGAAAACCCCGAATTGAAGCCGCTAGTGAAGAGGATGTTATTGGGACCGGCGAGCTTGTCGGACGAGGATATCGATGCATTTGTGAGAGAAGCTGCAGGCACGGTGTGGCATGCCAATGGGACGACTAAGATGGGGAAGAAGGATGACCCCGGAGCATGTGTCGACTCGAAATTCCGAGTCTATGGCATTCAAGGGCTGCGCGTGGCTGATTTGAGCGTCTGTCCACTGACTCCCAAGTGCGTGACCCGCAAAGTTTTGATAATGTAACGATTACTGACCGTGAGGCAGCAACCATACACAGTCTACTGCATATCTGGTTGGATACAAGGCGGCAGACGCTTTGATTGAGGATTATTCGCTGTGAAAATCGTAAGCAGGAAATCAAGAGGCAAACATGTTTGGAGACATGACAGGATGATGGATGAATGGAAGGAAGAAGAGACGAAATGGATGGAGAAAGGTCGGGGATGGGGTGAGAGAAAGATCACGTGATGATCCTCTGGTTGCTGGGGCAGGAGCGGAGGCGCCTCGCTTATGTTTTGTATACGAGCAACCACCAGCGACTTCAGCCCAAGTCCCCTCTCAAGTATCGCATCATCGCTAGGAAAAAAATCTATTGTCAACTTTCGCTGCATCTTTGACCGCTGCTCTCAATTGCATCATCGTTTCGGAGTGGATCGCTCGGTATTTCTGCTAGTGCGAAGCAAACCTGTCTGGGTGGTGCAGAGAAAAAGGTGGTTGGTAGTACCAACCCCCTCCCAGCCTTCAACCATAGATCTGAGTAGACTATTTCCCACCACCATTGCACATTCCCTCTCTTGCACACATACACTCACACTCACACTCACACTCATACTCACATTCCTCAACTCACCTGTTGCGCTATTCCGACCTGTTCAGTCGCTAACTTTTGGCTGCGTCGTCGCAACTCCACGCTCGCTGCACCTGCAGGTCTCGACCTCACCATCTCATCGGTCGGCGAATCAGCTGCATACCTCTACCCCGCAACTCGATTCATCCACCACCACTACCACCATTACCACTCGTCTTCTTCCTCTCACCGCTATTCCAACGACGAGCGTCTTGCAGTCGCATTTTTCTCTGCGACGACCGTCCGCCATTTTTGTCTGGCCCTTGTAAGGCCTGCTGCGGCCATCATGAGGCTACTTCAGACTCCTGCATCCGTCTCCGGATTGTTTGCCATTGCTCTCCTTCCAGCTGTCCTAGCGAAACCTTACCCAGTCCACATTGAGGAATTTGCAGAGCTACACAACGCAACTTCTCTCGAGAAGCGCGACTGTAGCGGCGGAACTGCCTGTGGATGGTATGGCCAGCTTTGTTGCTACAATGGAGACTCTTGCTACACCGACTCAAACAACGAGGCGCAATGCGGACCAGCGCAAGCAGAAGCAACCGGCAACTGGGTATACTACACTTCGACATGGGTCGAAACTGGGCTGGTGACTAGGACACAAGTCTATAGCTCCTTTGTTGGTGCTACTGCCCAAGCGACACCCACGTCGACCTGTTCCGATTCCCAGTCGCCCTGCGGAAACAAGTGCTGTGACAGTGGCTACTACTGCCTCACCTCGGGAACATGCCGATTGCTAGGTGGAGGATCTTCTGGTGGAATCATTGGTACTTTGACCCCGTCCGCACCATTACGGCCTACGAGCTCGACTCTGATTATCGTCACAGCCACGGGTTCGCCAACTACAACCGTCCCCTTCGAGACCCCGATTGCGACTGGTGCCAACGGAACTCTTGTCGAACAGAACGGAGGCGGCGGCGGCCTCAGCGGCGGCGCCATTGCTGGTATTGTGATTGGTGTCCTTCTCGGTGTCTTCCTCTTGTTGTTGCTTTGTCTTTTCTGCTGTGCCAGAGCTCTCTTCGACACCATCATGGCCTGCTTTGGTCTCGGCAGGAAACGCAAGCACACTCATGAGGAGACGTATATTGAGCAGCACCATCACAGCAGCGGAGGTAGCGGCCGCTGGTATGGCCAAGGTCCATCTCGCCCGTCTCGACCGCCAAAGAAGAGCGGTGGGCTCGGTAACATGCTCGGCGTCGGCGCCGCCCTTGGTGGGCTGGCACTCGCATTGGGACTGAAGCGCAAACACGACCGAAAGCACGACGACAAGAGCACCACAATATCGTCGTCCTACTACAGTGACTACACGAGTTCAAGTGAGTATCCCTTTTGATGAACGTCGACCATACAGTCTGCTAACAAACCCTCAGGTAGCGCAAGCTCAGACGACCGCCGTACGCGCCATACGCGGCACTCTTCGAGGCGCTAAAATGTGTTTCCTCCTATTGCCTTCGTGTAAAATTATCTTCGACTCTCCAATAATTTCTATCCGGCATTGAAATCGAGGAGTTTAAAGGTTTTCGAGCGTGCATTTCAAATCCAGGTCCTGTGGGATATACTACGACCCCTCCTGGGCGGCGTTATTGTGATATTTTTGTTATCAAAGGTTTGGAAGAGATGGACCCTTTACTGGCGCGGGCCGTAATTACGACTGGAATGCTTGCCATGGTACAATGGGAGAAAACGAGAGAATGGGCTATGTAGATGACCAAACAGCCCCGGAAGGCTTGAATATGACGATTTCAACACTGCTGATCAACTTTGCCATATCTGTGACCGTGATTTGTGAGCAAAAAAGACCCAAATAGGTTGTCGCTGCCGGGACATGTCCTGATGATGATTCCATTGACGAGAGGTTATCCGGTGGGGCTCTTATTATTAAGCTGTGGTGGGCTGTCGAGTGGAAATTGAGAGAAACCAGTAGATGATTTCACAACGAGGAGTACGACGGTTGCCTGTTGGAAGTAGTTTTAATTTAGAAATTCGAGAGGTTGAAGAAGGCAGAGCGAGAGATATTGGTGGCAGCCTAGGGGGCGGCGGGCAAGGCATTCACGGATTGTTTGCATATGCCAAGGCTAGAAAGTGGGATGTAGTGCGTTTCGGAGCTTCTCTGTCAACCACCGCCCGCCAGAGCAGTCACATCAGCACCACAGTCTCCACACCACTCCCTTCCTCCCATACTCCCTTTTCCACCCGATATTGTTCGAATTGCTAGCTGCCTCTTCTCCAGTCGCAGCATTATCTGTATCTTCCAGCTGCCTGCGACCCATTTGCCGTCGCCTAACGTCATCAAAGCTTCGCAACTCGTACCGCTTCTCGCCACAACTACCTGCCCCCAGGCCTTGTGGAAGCCGGCAAGCTGGGGAAGAGAAGGTTTTCCGGTGAGGACCTTGGGAGTCCACAGAAAAAAGCCATGTCGGTAGGTACAAGAGCTCTAGCATGCACTCTTCCTTCACCCCATGCAGGCCCCGATTATCCGCCTTGATCAATGTGGCTGTGTTTGGCTCAACTACCCAGCGGGTGGTGTCTATAACAACAGTATTCCCTCTCTCTCAATATTGTCCCTTTAGTCTAATAAAAATCACTTTCTGACATGGAAAAGGACAACATGCAGGTCGACAGCCCTGCTGCTGCCGCTGAGCAGCTGAAAGATGCCCAAGGCGAAATCGACGAATCTCTATACAGCAGACAGCTCTACGTCCTCGGCCATGAGGCCATGAAGCGTATGGGATCATCCAACGTTCTTGTTGCTGGTCTGCGCGGTCTTGGTGTCGAAATCGCGAAGAACATTGCCCTAGCTGGTGTAAAGTCTCTAACTCTCTATGACCCCAAACCCGCCGCTCTCGCAGACCTCTCGTCTCAGTTCTTCCTCCACCCCGAGGACGTCGGCAAACCACGCGCAAGCGTCACCGTCCCTCGCGTTTCCGAGCTCAACCCTTATACCCCCGTGCAGGAATTCACCGCACCAGACCTTACATCCGACTTGTCGCAGTTGAAGCAATTCCAGGTCATCGTGTTGACGGATGCGTCCTTGAAAGACCAGCAAAAGATTGCTGATTACTGCCACGAAAATGGCATCTACATTGTGATTACCGACACTTTTGGTCTGTTTGGCTACATATTCACCGACTTTGGGAAGAACTTTACTGTTGGCGATCCAACCGGAGAGAATGTCAATAGTGGAATCATTGCGGGCATTGACTCGGAAGGTCTAGTTTCGGCTCTAGACGAAACGCGCCATGGCTTGGAAGACGGGGATTTTGTAACATTCTCTGAGGTGGAAGGCATGGAAGGCCTCAACGACTGCGCACCTCGGAAAATTGAGGTCAAGGGACCCTACACCTTCTCTATCGGTGACGTCTCTGGTCTTGGAGACTACAAACGTGGAGGCCAGTACATTCAGGTCAAAATGCCCAAGATTCTAGATTTCCAGACGTTCAGCGAGCAGTTGAGGAAGCCTGAACTCATGATTTCCGATTTCGCCAAGTTTGACCGACCCCAGCAGCTACACGTCGGTATTCAGGCCCTTCATGCATTCGCTTCGACCCACAACGGAGTGTTCCCACGCCCTCACAACGAAGCTGATGCGGCCGAGGTCTTCAAGCTCGCCCAAGGTCTCGCAAAGGGGGACGAGGCAGTTGAGCTGGACGAAAAGGTTATCAAGGAGCTTAGTTATCAGGCACAGGGTGATCTCAGTCCCGTCGCTGCCTTTTTTGGTGGAATGGCTGCTCAAGAGGTTCTCAAGTCTGTGTCCGGAAAGTTCCACCCCATCGTTCAATGGTTGTACTTTGACTCCCTCGAATCTCTTCCAGCCTCTACTACTCGTTCGGAAGAGCAGTGCAAGCCAATAGGATCCCGTTACGACGGCCAGATCGCCGTTCTCGGAAAGGAATACCAAGAGAAGCTCGGAAACATCAAAGAATTCCTCGTCGGTGCTGGTGCAATTGGTTGCGAAATGCTAAAGAACTGGGCCATGATGGGACTTGGTGCAGGACCGGACGGCAAGATTACCGTCACAGACAATGACCAGATCGAAAAGAGTAACCTCAACCGACAATTTCTTTTCAGGCCTGCTGATGTGGGTAAGTTGAAGAGCACCGCCGCGGCTGCGGCCGTGCAAGCCATGAACCCAGACCTAAAGGGCAAGATTGTTACTCTCCAAGACAAGGTTGGACCCGACACTGAAGATATTTTCAACGAGGAATTCTGGGGAGGTCTAGATGCTGTGACTAACGCTCTTGACAATGTGGAGGCACGTACCTATGTCGATCGACGATGTGTCTTCTTCCGCAAACCACTTTTGGACAGTGGCACATTGGGCACAAAGGGCAACACTCAAGTTATCCTTCCCCACATCACCGAGTCATATTCATCATCGCAAGATCCCCCTGAGAAGTCTTTCCCTATGTGCACACTAAGGAGTTTCCCGAATAGGATTGAACACACGATAGCTTGGGCACGCGAAACCTTTGACACCTTATTCGTCAAAGGCCCAGAGATTGTCAACCTGTACCTCACCCAGCCAGATTATCTTGGTGCGTCATTGAAGCAATCCGGAAACGAAAAGCAGACATTGGAGACCCTCCGGGATTTCTTGGTTACAGAGAAGCCTCTGACCTTTGACGATTGTATCATTTGGGCTCGTAAGCAGTTTGAAAACAACTACAACAATACGATCCAGCAACTTCTTTACAACTTCCCCAAAGACTCGACAACAGGTTCCGGACAGCCGTTCTGGTCCGGCCCCAAGCGTGCTCCAGATCCATTGAAGTTTGATCCATCCAACCCGACGCATTTCACATATGTCGAAGCCGGTGCACATCTCCATGCCTTCAACTACGGGATCAATCCCAAGGGTGTCACAAAGGAGCACTATTTGGAGGTGCTCAACGATATGATTGTTCCAGACTTTAAGCCAGACCCCAGTGTCAAAATTCAGGCCAATGACACGGACCCTGATCCAAATGCTCAGCCCTCTGGCGGAATTGTGGATGATAATGAAATATTAAACAAGATCGTCCAGTCTCTGCCTTCGCCAAAATCACTCGCGGGCTATAAGCTTGAGCCTGTCGAATTCGAAAAGGACGACGACACCAACCACCATATCGACTTCATCACCGCAGCAAGCAACCTCCGCGCCGAGAACTACAAGATTGAAACTGCCGACCGACACAAGACCAAGTTCATTGCTGGCAAGATCATCCCAGCCATTGCTACCACGACTGCATTAGTCACGGGTCTTGTCAATCTTGAATTGTACAAGATTCTTGATGGCAAGAAGGATATTGAGCAGTACAAGAATGGCTTCATCAACCTGGCTTTGCCATTCTTCGGTTTCAGTGAGCCGATCGCTAGCCCAAAGGGCAAATACGTCGGTCACGGCGGGAAGGAAGTTGAAATCGACAAGTTGTGGGATCGATTCGAGGTTGACGACATTACTCTCCAAGAGTTTATCGACGATTTCGAGAAGCGGGGTCTCAACGTTCAAATGGTCAGCTCAGGAGTCAGTCTTCTCTATGCTTCGTTCTATCCACCAGCCAAGCTCAAGGATAGGATGCCACTCTCGTAAGTTTTGCGCTCTGGCATTACCTGTTCGTGACTAACACTATTCCAGGATGAGCAAGCTGGTAGAGTTTATCAGCAAAAAGCCAATCCCAGACCATCAAAAGAATGTCATCTTCGAGATCACCGCAGAGGATCAGACGGAGGAAGATGTTGAGATTCCATATGTCATGGTCAAGTTGCGCAAGTAGAGAGGACTGCTCAGAGCGGGGTTTGGTAGGGTAAAAGGCCTTCAACAAATGGCTGTTCATGGCGAAGCCCATGATACATAGAAGTCATTTATGACTACAATCATGAAATAGAATTCTTAACTGCAAAACGTTCCATCATGCTTGAGTGAAGGTCCAGCCTCAAAAGACCCTTGAACCCTGTGGAGATCATCCCGGTTCCGACGTCGGAAACGTGGGGCAAAAACGCCAAGGCCGTCTTCCGCCCTGCAGAAGTGGCACCACAGATTATCAATCTTCCAGGACATTTTCTGCGACGAGGAACAACGTCCACACACCCTATTCCACATCACTTCACACGCAACATGGCGCCTTCACTGGAAGAGCCGACACAGGTGGATCTTGACGCACCCGCCAAAGCAGCGCCAAAGCTCGTTGCTCCCGAGCCAGGTACATACCCACCCCGCCCGTCCTTTGCAGTTTAAGCAATTACTAATGTTCACTCCGCGCTTCAGAACACTGTCCCGGGCCTGAGTCAGAAAAGGCAGGCACAGCAGACTCATGCGCAGGATGTCCAAATCAAAAGATTTGCGCATCAGCACCCAAAGGGCCCGATCCTGACATTCCCCTCATCACGTCACGCCTCTCCTCCGTACAGCACAAGATCCTGGTTCTCTCGGGGAAAGGCGGTGTTGGGAAGTCCACGTTTAGTACCATGCTTTCCCATGGATTTGCATCAAATCTGGATCATACTGTGGGCTTGATGGATACAGATATTTGTGGGCCGAGTATCCCAAAGATGATGGGTGTTGAAGAGGAGACTATACACGTCACAGCAGAGGGATGGGAGCCTGTGTGGGTCAGTGATAATCTGGGTGTCATGAGCGTGCAGTTCATGTTGCCTGGACGAGACGATGCGGTGATTTGGCGCGGACCTAAGAAGAATGGTTTGATCAAGAAGTTCCTCATGGATGTTGTGTGGGGAGAGTTGGACTTTTTGATCGTGGATACGCCACCTGGGACAAGCGATGAGCATCTCTCGGTCAATTCGTTTCTCAAGGCTTCTGGCGTGGATGGCGCCGTGCTCGTCTCGACGCCACAGGAAGTTTCGCTCCTCGATGTGCGCAAGGAAATCGACTTTTGCAGAAAGGCAAAGATCCCGATTCTGGGTATAGTAGAGAATATGTCTGGCTTCGTATGCCCGGGGTGCAGACACGAGTCTCAGATTTTCCGACCCTCGACTGGTGGCGCAAAGAGGCTGGCTGAAGACGAGAAGATTCCGTTCCTAGGTGCGGTACCTCTAGATCCGAGGATCGGCATGGCTTGCGACTATGGAGAGTCGTTCTTGGATGCATATCCGGATTCACCTGCATGCGTTGCGATTAAGAGGGTTGTACGAAGAGTGGGAGAAGAACTTGGATTGAATCCTGCAGATGTTCTGCCAGAAGAGTAATGTCGTACCCTAAATCAAGCATATGGCATCGACGGCTTATCACGTGGAATGATGGTAAGATTAGGTCTTTTCACAGCGTGCATTTGCGGGCGTTTGGGTCAATTTCACGACATTTGGCTGCTAGGATCGGAAATGGCTTTTTGGTATCTTTTGGGTGTACATTTGGACCCATGGCATTTCTTATCGCAAGCGAATACTTGCAACATTGTAGATCCATTGGAATAGATTAGGCGCATTGCCGTAAAGGGCAGCAGCCAAAATGCCCATTTACCCAAAACGAAGTCCAACACACCAACTCACGTCAGACAATTTGGGCCCGTGTCTAAAATGAAGAGGACGGGATCGATTGGGCGCTAACAAGTGATGAACGATATGATTTCTTTGAGGGCGCTGAAGGCCTAACAAGTTCCCCGCCTTCCCCGCGAGGGATTTGCAAAACATGTGAAATGGAGGACACGGGAGTGGACAGGAGATCACAGAGCACCGCCACAAAGCTGTCGTCATATCCACGCAGACGCCACAGATGGACATGCAACTTGAAACTTGGCCCCGGAAGCTATGGCCAGGTTTGCGGCCATGTGGGTCGAGGTCCCAAAAAGTTCCGTGTCAATATTGAGAAGAAAGCCCCTGAAAAAGAAGCTGGAATTGGGCGATTGTTGAAATGAGAAAGGAATCCCTCGAAAGGCTATAGACAAAGGAATCTACCCATCGAGATGAATGATCCTTCGAAGAGGAAGCGTGGATGGTCGAGGGAAGGGTTGAGGACGAGTCCTCGATGTCATGGCCCGGCTAGCGGCAAGCCAGTCGAACTTGGCAGGAGCGGCCTGTGCGGCGCAAGCAATCATAGTTTCCTCATAACAACACCACATCAGCAGCTCTTCACCCCCCAGCAATTCACGCCATTCCTTCAACTTCCAACATCTTTCTTCCCGCGGAACCCACTCGCCTGCGCAAGACATTACGCGGTAATTCATAATTCATCGTCAAATCCTTCCATCGTCTCTCTGCTGCTACGTAATTCGCTGTGCGACAACTTGTCAAGTGCTGGTCGGCCTCCTTGCTGAACCCGAGCTCACCTGCATAGAGTCGCTATTCTGCGCGGGTACAACACCCCTTTGAATCCCATCAATTTCCCCCATTGCTAATCTTTTATGCGACAGGTGATTGAATTCGTCATATTTGATCGCTTTCCGCGTCTTCCCCAACACTCGCACTTCTATACCTCTCTAAATCCTCCTCTGCGAAGCAATGGCCGACGGTATAACCACTCAGAATGACCCTAGTGGCGTTCAAGGTGTCGGTGCGGGACCACAAGTCATCAGCACCGCTGATGGGTTAGAAGTCATTGTTGGCCCCCTGTTAAACTACAGGCGCATGAGCAACCAGAAGTCGGGGAACCCAACCTGGCACGGTAGCGTCCTTGTAGTCACCAAACCTGGCCAGCAACATCCAGAGCTCAAATTGTCTCCAGCGGGCGGTGTCAACTCGAATGAGGGAAACAGTGTCTTCTCTGGACCCGGAAGCAGAACTTTTGCTGGGGAGAAGCTCTACGAGGATCCCGGCAAAGCTTTCTGGAGGTTCATCATTGATCTGCCTTTCCAGCAGTTTGAGGCGCTATGGGAATACAAGATTAAGGGGCTTCGCTATGTGGAGGGCGAGAAGACCCCAAAGCCCCAAGTCTTTGCCGTACCGTCTATCGCGCAATCGATGCGCATCCTTTTCCATTCTTGCAATGGCTTCAGCGTGGGGACTGATGTTGATGCTTGGTCTGGACCCGCGCTATGGAACGATGTTCTTCGCATGCATACTGAGAAACCTTTCCATGTCATGATCGGTGGAGGCGACCAAATCTACAACGACAGCGTCAGAGTCGACGGGCCGTTGAAGCCATGGACCGACATTGGGAACCCTCACAAGCGCAGGGAATTTCCATTCGACGAGAAAATGCGCGCCGAGTGTGACGAGTACTACTTCCAAAACTACGTCAAGTGGTACGGCATGAAGCCATTTTCGACTGCCAATGGCCAGATCCCGCAGTTGAACATTTGGGATGACCATGACATTATTGATGGATTCGGGTCATATACCGACCATTTCATGAAGTGTGCTGTCTTTAGGGGCATTGGCGGCGTTGCGCACAAGTACTACCTTCTTTTCCAACACCACCAGGCCCCTCCCAAGAGCACCTTCACCACCGACGCACCAAAGACGGTCAATGTCGCGTCCGAAAACAAGGACACCGCTCCGGCCGATCCTGAGCAGCTCAAGGACACCTTTGTCATGGTGGATGACGTGGACGACCCATCATACATAATTGGTCATAAGCCCGGCCCGTATGTCGAAGAATGCAGTCGCAACATCTACTGTCAGCTTGGCGCTCGCATTGCCTTTTGTGGCATTGATGCTCGAACTGAGCGTACTAGACATCAAATCAACTACCCGGAGACATACAAGATCATCTTTGATCGTCTGAACAAAGAGCTTGAAGAGAATAAGGATTTGAAGCATTTGATTCTCCTTCTGGGCGTTCCCATTGCCTATCCCCGCTTACAGTGGCTAGAGAATATTTTCTCTTCTCCACTTATCGCTCCCATCAAGTTCCTCAACAAGCGATTTGGCTTCGGTGGCAGCCTTTTCAATCAGTTTGATGGAAATGTTGATCTCCTGGACGACCTGGACGATCATTACACTGCTCACCAACACAAAAAGGAGCGAAGAGAACTCATTCACATGCTGCAGAACCTGGCCAAGAAGCACTCTGTTCGTGTCACTATACTCGGGGGTGACGTCCATTTGGCGGCTGTTGGGCGATTCTACTCCAAACCCAAGCTCTCCATTCCTGCAGAGAACGACTACCGTTATATGCCGAACGTCATTAGTTCCGCCATCACAAACAAGCCACCTCCACAAGCTGTTGCCAATCTACTAGCAAAGAGAAACAAGATCCACCATCTTGATCACGATACCGATGAGACTCTTCTCGAGATTTTCGATCGGGATCCAGGACACGGTGACAAGACCAATGGAGCTTCTAATGGCGTGACCAATGGAGCGACCAATGGTGCCGCGAACGGCAATGGCAATGGTAACGTTGGCAAAAAGACGGCGGACAGTAATCATGCTACAATGCCATCTCGAAACTATGCCATTATTGCCGAGTCGAACCCCGATGCGACGCGAACTACAACTGCTGCCGCTCCGGCCGCAGCGCAGGCGCCTACCGCTAATGGCGACGCTCCAGCACCTGCTCAAACTTCTACCCCGCCAGATCGCAAGGCCAATGCTAGAAAGCCAATTCACGTTGGTGAACAAGGCTCTGGAACAGGCCATCCTGCCGCCGGTGGATTAAGGCCTACGGGACTTTGCGGCATCAACGGGCTGGATGTTACACTCAGGGTTGAGATAAGCCCAAGCGACAAGGAGGGCCATACTGATGGCTATGGTTTCTCTGTTCCTGCGCTTGAGGTGGGTGCTGCATATGCCGATCAAGGGTCGAGGTGGTAGAAGATGGGATGTGAAATCCGGATTCGCAGCATAGGGAATTGAAGAAGCAGCGTGTAGCCTACTCTGCAAAGAAGTCTGCGGTGGAGGACACAATCGCTTTGGACGACGACCCGCGCAGGTTTCAGTCCGCTCGAGTCGCGAAAGGATGGGAATTAATAGGATACGGGATACCCTTGTTTTACTTAGTCTGATATGTAGTGTTTTCAAAGTTTGCTTTTCTTCTGTTATTCTTGTCTCATTCAGTGTGCTGTACTAGTATTGATATCAATGTCAAATCAATGGAATGCAATTATTCGGTTTTCACAATTACATATGGAACCTTTGCTATTGAGAGGGATCAGACGTTTGTATTCCTTGTTGCATGGATGGTAATTAGCATCACATGACTGGGAGCACGCAATTGCCGAGCTGCATGAACCAATCTATGAGTACCGAGATGCCAGGTACACCTCACCTCAATCAAACCCCATCTCAAAATCCCAACACCACAATGACAACCTCAGAAACCACGCCCCTACTTCAACGAGAAGAATCAGAAGAAGAAGAAGATGCCTCCTCACCAACCCTCATAGGCTCCAACAATGGCGAATCCCAACCCCAAGGAACATTTGCCCGCCAACTAGGCGCCCTAGACGGCTTCGCCCTCCTAATCAGCATCGTCATCGGCTCCGGCGTCTTCTCCTCCCCAGGTCCCATAGACGCCAACGTCCCCTCCCCAGGCGCCTCACTTTTAATCTGGCTGCTAGGCGGCGTATTAGCCTGGACAGGCGCACTCACAATGGCCGAACTAGGCACCGCATTCCCCGGCGAAGGAGGAATCCAACCCTACCTTTCCCACATGTACGGCGAATTCTTCGGCTTCCTGGCTGCTTGGTCTTGGATTCTGGCCACTATGCCTGCTACCCTTGCTATTTTGAGTATTGTCTTTGTAGAGAGCGTGTATTCCTCGCTAGGGGTATATAACCCTGCACCGCCTATTTCACATAAATTATGGTCTTTACTCGTCCTGGTTATAATCAGCACGGCGAATTGTATAAGTACGCGGACTAGCACACGCCTAGGCAATTTCTTCGTCGGCGTCAAATTGTTGTCTATTTTCTTGCTCATTGTAGCGGGGTTGACGGCTGTGTTTGTGTTTTTGATTGATGGAGGCAAGGATCTTGGGGGTGGGGATTGGCATCGTAGAGGCTGGTTTCGTCCTAGAGATACGAGGCTGGAGGATGGGTCTTGGTTTGATTGGACGCAGGTCGGGGTTTGGCAGAGTTTGGGGTTTTATAGTACCGCGCTTTATGGGGCGCTTTGGGCTTATTCGGGGTGGGATAAGGTATGTGTTTGACGTGTTCCGTTGTGTTCTATCTCGGCGGCGGATGGAGTGTTTTCTTACTCTGTGGTAAATGAAACTGGTGCTGATGAGATTTAATAGGCGAATTATGTTGCCGCGGAATTGAGGAATCCGACCAAGCAGTTGCCGCTTGCTATCAACACTGCGATTCCAACGATTATCGCGTGTTATGTTGCGGCGAATGCGGTGTATTATGTGCTTCTTCCATGGGAAGTGATTTCTATTACCGATGCCGCTGCTGTCGTAAGTTCTCCAACTACCTCTGCATTTCCACCTCAATTACTAACACAAAAACTTCCAGACCGCAGTAACTCACTTCCTCGGCAAAGGAGTAGCATACTTTGCCACAGTCCTCATCTGTCTTGTAATTGCAGGCTCGGCCCTAGGAAACTCTTTCGTAGCAGGCCGCATGACTGTAGCCGCTGCGAACAAGGGCTGGCTACCAGGCTTCCTAGGTACAGTAGGACGAGTTGGACCATGGAAAATCTCGAAGGGTGCCGTCGACGACGAAGGCGAAGAGAGCCCAGAGGAAGCCATGGACAAGGGAGAATCGCCAATGTAAGCCTATAACCTCCCATCGTCCCCAACGCAATCCTAACACCTCCATCACAGAAACGCAATAATCCTCAACACCCTCGTCTCAGCAATCTACATCCTAACAGGCAACATGCGCATCCTCCTAACCTTCAACGGCCTAGGCGAATACTTCTTCTTCTTCCTTACGGTACTAGGCGCCATTATCCTGCGCCGCCGCGAACCAGATCTTCATCGTCCTGTGAAACCTTTCATCCTGATTCCTGTCTTGTTTGCGCTTATTAGTGGGTTTGTGGTCGGAAGGGGCGCCGTGTTTGCACCTGTTCAGGCGGGTGTTTTGGTGGGTATTTGGGTTGTTGGGGGGTTGGTGTTTTGGGGGAGGAAGAGGGCTGCGGCGTAGGTGTCGGATGAGAGGGAGGGAGGGAGGGAGGGAGGGAGGGAGGGAGGGAGGGAATAGGGGTTAGAGTGGATTAACAAAAGAAAGGAGTGTACTGTAGTGAAGTGGTCAAATAACCTACACGTATAATTAGATCTAGTATAGTAATTCATGAGACATCCTAGACCTCACCGACTATCCCACACGCAGGTAAGAGATGTTCTCAATTGTGCTTCGATAGCGTCCAAGGGTATGAATTTATCGGAATAAAATTTAGTGACAAGGTTTGTCTTCTTCGTGTATGACCCCGCGTACCTTTGTGTATCAACGCGATTAAACTTGGGACCGGCATTGATATCCAGCATCCGTTCCTGGGATGAAATCAAACCTGATGCTAGTAACTTTTAAGACTTCAATCTATCACTGTGCGTAACCCCGCCCGTACTGGACTTGTACGGATGTATTTGGAGTAGTGATGTCGAGGTCTATCTCCTTATAAACTAGCCGCTCGTATGTGGAAGGATAGGGTTTGATTTAGAAGGGCATAGATTTCTGGCATCTGTCGTTAAGGAAGAATCAAACCTCGGGCTAGTGACCCTGAAGCCTTTAATATCGTGCGTGGGTCTGATTGTGCTGGATCTGTCTGAAAATGTAGTAGCGATGTCCAGGTCTATCTCCTCATCCACTTCTCAAGAGGATACCGGAACCCTCAACAGTGTTAGGACCAACTAGGGAGCCATCTTCCTAGAATGTAACCTTGTGGGTGGCGGTGGGGTTTTCAGAGGGAGTGTGATGAGTAGTCTTGAATTCTATTACTAGTTTCTTTGTCGTTGGTCTATTTGCGGAGTCGATGATCCGAAGTTAATACAGTCATACTAATTGTGAAGTTGCATCTATCACATGAAGTAAAATGACTGCGCGCGATCGTGCGACTACCGTACGTAGAGTTTTGACGCACTTCTAATGTTGTGTAATGTAGAAGTAGTGATTGTAGTGGATTGGTAGATCGCTCGGCACCTTTCCAACTCGGGAGCCCCGCCGCTTCAAAGATCCGAGGTAACTTTGCAACGACAACGCTTGACCTCTACACAACAATCAACATGTACAAATGAAGAGCAATTAACGAGAGAACGAACGCTTAGATCAAACATTTCAGTACTCCTCCCCGCGCAATGGCTCCTGTTCCTCCTTACGATAAGAACGGCAATGTCTTTCCGTTCGAGAGGGTCATGCAGCTGGAGACGATTGATGACAGGACATTTCGGTCAGTCACCAGAGCTTATTCACCAACTGGAGGAGAGAATGGAACCTATGGAGGCCATGTCTACGCGCAGGCAGCGTGGGCGGCAGCACAGACTGTCAATGAAGGTTATCTAATACACGTACGCCATCACCGACGAGGCATGGGTTCTCCGACGCCGATATCTGGTATACTAACCGTCAACAATAGAACATCACGGGCTGGTTCACGCTAGGTGGAAAACCAGATGAACACTTTGTATATTCCGTCCACCATGTGCGGGATGGCTACAACTACTGCACGCGCTCCGTGACTGTTACGCAGGCCGCAGAGAAGGGAACCATGTTCACGTGCACAATATCGTTCAAACGCGAAGAAGGCTCACCGTTCGAGCTTCAAGATCGCACAAATCTCCAGGAAAAATACCGAGACGTACTAGAAGGAAAAGAAAACGAACCAATGAAGCACCCAAACGCCCCGAGCCACGACTCAGCCTGGTTCCATGAAGACTATTTGCCGAACCACCCTGAGCATTTCAATCCAGTCGCAGGCTTACATCTACGCAAAGTAGACATGAAGAAGTATAACGACCAAAGATCCGCAATCGACAAGCGACAGCTCATCCTCTACACATTGCGGGGCGCATTGCCTAATCCTACAGCTCCATATCCACCACCCGCGCCGGGAGGCAAGATGGAATTGACACGCTCCGCAAACCTACACGCTTGCGCACACTTGTACGCCTCGGATCGAAACTCTCTCTTCTTAATCCCGAATCATCTCTCCCTCAGCCGAGAATGGACGCGCATGGCCTCGCTATCCCATACCGTCATCTTCCACGCTGGTATCCGCGACCTACTTCTACTCCCCGAACCTCGGATTCGACATCCAGATGCTGATCCCACGCTCTTTGACGAGGGGAGTCTGCCGCTATGTAATGTCGGAGCACCAGCAGATCAAGTCACCGATGCGGATGGTAGGAAATGGTTTATGCAGGAGAGTTGGGTCACTCGGGCGGGTGGAGGAAGGGGCCTACATACGAGTCGGATTTGGGACTATGGCAGAGGAACACATATTGCTACGACGATTCAGGATGGGTTGATCAGGTTCAAACCGGGGAGTAAACTGTAAGGTGAGTGTTTGGACGAGGTGATTCTTGGGTGGAATTGTATATACACGTTGACGTTGGATAGGGACGTATAGAATATTATTATCCCGGTGAAACATTCGTCTTTAGTCTCATCAACTACAGAGCGTAATAATAGGAACTAGTTCTTCTTTTAGAACCCGGGTGGCTGCGCGGAAAGATGTATGAAACCGGCCTTCCAAGAGTTGAGAGTGAGCACGACTGTAATGAATGTTTATACAACTGCGCATGTTTTTGCAGAGATTCATCTATGGGTCTTTCCTTTTTCTTATTTTCGCTTGGTTTTAGAAGACATTGCGGCTGTCTCTACATGGTCGGCGAAGATCTGACCCCGCCGAACGCTGATGGGTCGGCGAAGTCAGCTACTCAGGCCTGCGGCTACACGAGTCTTACTGCACGGCCAGACCGAGCTGAAGCAAAGTGGATCTGACCGGCCGCGTAAACGCAGGAGACAGCTGCTAACCAAGGCATTGTACCAAAACGTTGCGTGACCTCATACTATCCTCCACCGCTTCCATTTCAATTCCCCGCCGTGGCTGTTACTTCTGCATGACTGAGTGGGCCTCCGAAGCGGACTGACGGTGCTGAGACCTTGAAACAGAAATCATCTTACACTTCTCTTGAGTAGGTTTGATGTTGCAGTGACTTTGCACAGCCCAAGCTACTACACGCCAGGTCGTAATCCCAAGTAACGGCTACGACAATTGCTCAAAATGGGGAGGAAAATTATATATAAAAGATGGCATTAGACATCTGCAGGATACAATCATCATAATCCAATTCACTACCTCATAGAACGCGGCCTTTTACCATCTTTCCTAGCAACTGTTCATTGCCTTTTTAGACACTGCACTTCTTAAATCCATTCTTGCACTCTTTCAGCAGCAACAATTCAAAATGTCTCTTCTCAAACTTGCTACTCTCTCTATTTTCTTGATATCCGCACAATCCCGCCTGATACCCCGAGGGAACGATTTTGGTTCATGCACCAACCCCCAAATCTTCTACTCCGAGGGCCCAGACGGAGTCCGTGGCTTCGCATACAAGACCAGCAACCAAAAAGACTTTCCTCACGGCGCAACTACAAACGTAGGAGACATTGTCGACTACGTCTGTAGCCGCCTACTAGACGTCTGCAAAGCTCCAATGAAGACCCACGCTATATGTCTCAGCGCAGCGACCGAAGCCAAATCCAAAACAGGCTTCGAAGCCGCCGGCGCCTTTAACAACGCCATCATGATTCCCCCAAAGCCAAAGCCAACACCGACAACGACCCCAGGCTTCACAGACCCAATCCTCGACCCCAGCATCACCCCTACTATCCAACCGAACGTTAACATTAAATTCTCCGCCGACTACGTCGAATTCGGCGGCCATCTAGATCCCATCGTATGGTTCTCGCAATGGATCAACGCAACGGGGAAACCACGCCTATGTGACGAAACACCACACACGATCCAAAAGCAAAAGAAGATATGGTTCAGCTGCGAAGGAGCTGGTCGCCGCACTTTGCCGTTGATGGAAGCCGCACTCAACGGCGCCGTGCTCTCCACAATCAACAAATACGACCTATCAGACGAAGAACGCATCTTCAAATGGGGTGAAAAATCGGAGCATTATTGCGTCTCCAATGGCCCCTACCCATCATGCGTCTGGAGAACAGTGAAATACACCATGGTGCCGAAATCCGTGCATATTGCTGTCTCTAATGAGATTCCGGGCTACGATGAGTTTCTGCAGGGTAATATGAGGTATGAGATTACCGAGTTTGATGGGAATAATTGCAAGGCTTGTGCGTTTTGGACGGCGGCTGGGAGTGCGATTTCGGCAAAGGCGGGCATTGCGGCGGCTATGGAGAGGGCGAGCAAAATTACGAGTCCGGCGGGTGTGTTCTTGACGGCGATTGTTAGTTTGGGGTGTTTGGCTTCGTGTTCGAATTAGACTCTTGTGGGAAAGAAATCTTGAAGAAATATAGTGTTATGTCGCCTGCACATCAAACTTTCAATACGACAAGAAATAACCCCGGCATGAGACTAGTTTTCCTACCTAGCGCGGTCATCCTGATGTCATGATAATGTATTCCGGCGACTAAAATCCATGATTATTTGTCTTGTTGTACATGTCGTTTGTTTCTGACAATTCACTATCACGAGAGACACTACAATCTAGTACATCTCATTGGTTTGACTACGGATTGGAGAATGGTGGTATTTTTGCTACTATACATGACCGACCCAAAATGGTCATGTCTAATTTCAAGCACCACTAAGAAGAATTAGAAGAAACCCTCAAATGACAAGTTAGCAGTTGTAGCAGTTCGGGCGTGCTTCGGTCTCTTGTCATCGATGACGGAGCGTGTTGGAACCTCATCCACTGGAGGCCTATCAGCGCAGTGGCGGTCAGGAGTGTCCCGAATGTTATAGTAGACCTGCAGTCTATCACCAACTTCCTTTCCATTGCCATATTTGCGAAGTCGGTAATCCCAAGTGGAGATACAGGCAATCGTAAATACCCGGGAGAATATAAATCTTCCAAGCTGGCGTCACCCAGACAGTTTCCAAGTCAACAATGCTGGAGAGAATGGCGAAAGGCTTTTTAACCGTGTCGAGATTGAATCTGGATGCATCAGACCAGAACTGAATCTTCTGTCCATCAGGGAGGTTATCATATGGTGTTATAATAAGCTCATCCTCGGCAGTGACAGCTGGCTGTCCAGCGGCGTTATTGGCATTGTAAAGTTCAATATTGTCTTTGACAAAGCTAGGAAGTACTCCGAACTTCACATCTTGTTTTGCCAGGCGTCTCTCCAGTTCATGATCTTGGATTGATAGACACCATAGGTGTGGGTCTTCAATTCCAGGACGTTACCGAGAATATGGCCAATGTCGCCCTTTGAGATGGTCATGTTGCGGAACATGCATACCTTGGCCTTCGGAATGAGATATGTCGGGTCCAGAGCGGTTTCTTCCTCATCGTTTCGGAAATATCCAGAATTTCCAGCCACGGCAAGCATACCCTCATCGCCCTGACGAACTCCACGGCGCGCGTTTCGCGGCTTGCTGTAGGGGTGGGATGGTTCACTTGTGTGCTTTCGTTGTTTGCTAGCTGCAAGCCTCTTCTTATCGGCCCTGGGGGTGCTTGTTATGCCGCCACCCAAGTCTGGCTCGTTGTTTTGAGCTGGTGGAGGACTGGACAATGGGTCGTTGAAGGTGTTCTCGGAGCTGTTGATGTTGGAATCGAGAGGGGAAGACATGACGTACTATGAGGAATGAGGAATGGTGGGGAGCTTGGTTTCGGGAGAAGAAAAGTTTCTGGGATTGAGAAAGTTGTTGAGAGTAAAAAGTCTTCTAGAGGAAGAAATTATTGGAGTAAGAAAGTTTTGTAAGATAAGAAAGGTCACGGACGGGTTGAGCAAAGGGTTGGCAAGTGAATTAATATTTTACCTTGCAAGGTGAGAGAGTCTGAATAGGGCGAACAATAGGATAATATTACCTATTGTTTCTATTATAGCTGTTGTGTGAAGGGGGCGGTGAACGTCTTCACCACGAGGCACTTTTACCAATGCCATGCGTCCTACCGCCACACCTTCTCTCCCGCCGATGCTTCTACGGCTCGCCAGGCATCCTCTGGTGGAAGCATGTTTCGGTCCTGTATGCCACAATCCTCGCCCTTGGGCTGTCGGAGGTAGGCCCATATATCTAGCAGGCGGTTAAGGTCACCGTAGAATGTCTTGCCCTCAAGATGCTGCAGACATCTTAACGGGCAGAATTCCACAACTGACCCCAACCCAAGGAAGGGATGTGGATTGTCCCGCTTGATGATATCAGTAACCGATGAAGCCGTCCTCCGAGAAGTTTCACTTCACGACCTTGTGCCAATTTTTCGCCAATATGACTTACTCCACTGCTTAAGGATCAAATTACAGCAATTTGGCATCGAATTGCTCCGCTCTGTTGGGTGATGCTCGTGTTGCCTACAGTTTGTTAAGACAAGAGTCACCTTTGATGCGTTTCAGGCATCTGGGTGGATGTATTTCTGCAGTCTGCCTTAGGTCATAGAAGGTGCATATGCTATCAAATTCAGTGTGGAGCTTATCGACCCAATAGGTCTGGTTCGCAATGAAAGTTGGTGCATCATTTATTGAAGTGTTGGTCGCGTAAACTGAAGAGCTAGAGCATGCGGGCAGCGATCCCGGAGGCGTTGCGTTGGAGGTGTCCGCGGAGTATCATAGAATAGATATTTCTGATCACCAGTATCTGGCAATCTGAATTAAACGTAAAGTAGGCAGGTTTATTCTTGTATGAGGTGCCGGATTTACGATGTTGTTGGGGATGGAGCGCGTCCTCTCCATGCTCCCTTACCCAATAATTGGGAGGGGTCAATAAGATCAAGGTTAAAGTACAGAGTAGTACCGGACTTATTAGACACATTATACTTGCCAAACTTACATTAAACGCAAAGTTGTGCATACAATAGCGCGCAAAAGTGGTAGTGTCAAAAAAGTGGTAGTTTCAAAAAAGTGAAAGTGACAAATAACGACCGACCACACGACCATAGCAGGTCCTAATACCAGATAATAAACACCACTACCCTTTCCCACTACTACTCAGATCATATAACGAAAATTAAAAAGAAAGATCCCTATATACAGCCAAAAAACCCCTCCATTCACCCCCTTCAGCACCCCCAACCCAGAAAAAGACCAAAAAAAAACTCCCGAAACCCTTTCGAAAGAAAGGACGAATGATGATGAGAGTGGGACTCGAACCCACGCCACTTTCGTGACCAGGAATTAATGTTAAGGGATCAAGAATAACCTTAACCTGGCGCCATAACCAACTCGGCCATCTCACCGTTTGTCTTTGAAGACGAATTATACCATTTTGAAAATTTAACGAGTATATATAGGTAAATTGAAAGAGAGAGCATGTGAAAGAGATGATACTGATGTATTTTCCGCTTCTTTGTGCGTGGGGCTGAGGCGGTCAAGAGGCGGGGAAAGATTTTTTACAAGGGCCGGATATGGTGGGGTGGCCGGTGATTGGATACAACGACTAGACTGTGGGATATTTGCCCGATCTTAATACCGAGCCGAAAATCTTTGTGCTTGGAACCCTTATCAAGAGTTCTAAAATGCTTTCGGGGGGTATTTGGGACCCGGGCATGATTACATGGAATTTTGCTTTTAATGTTCATTTCACAGATTTCTATGCACGAGGTGGGGCTTGGTCGGTCTTGCAAGCACTCTGCTCTACTCAAATCCTAAAGAAAACATGGGATCGAAGGTTTTTCATAAGTGTTTTCAGTTTTTGGAAAATCTTCGAATTATGATGTCTTAGAATATTATGCCGATTAAAACCCTCTTCACTCTAAGCGTACAGGATATGGACACATAATTCGAGTTGCCTGCAAATACGTTGAACTCTCGTGTAAGTGATACTGAACAATAGCCAGAAGCGATCGGCCTGATCTTTGCCAGTCTTCGTTTCAATGACCTGTGAAAGGCTTGCAGGCAGCTCGAATTATGTGCCTATGCACTGTACGTACGCCCCTACGCCAGCACTCCCCATCCACAAGCCAGCAACGAAGAAAAACATATAAAACCGTGATAATCTTATTGAAGAAGACGATAGTATATCCTGATGCTTCAAACACGAGTAAGAGTTCCACGCGTTGTATAATGGTTTTTGCTTGACCATATTTGGACATTTCGCACACGCATTTGCAAAGCATGGAAGGGCGAGCTTTTCGCAATGCAAACTCCAAGTCAAACTTATCAAAGTACATCAAAACAACAAAACTAGCTACCATTACCGTCAATACTGAAAATGCTAATAAAGCTTTTAATCGCCCACGTGAAAAATTGCATCCGATAGCAGGTTACCTACCAGTTAGCTACTAAACATTACTTTTTGCTCTTGTGACGCTTGTTGTCGGGTAAGTTTCCATCCCCATCGTCCGTTTCTACATGGTCACCCTGCTCCTCGACATCAACGCCAGATCCAGGCTCATTCTCGTCTGGGTCATCACCAACACCTTCGAATTCCTCGGACTCTTCACTACCCCCTTCGACATCCCTCTTCCTCTTCCTGCCCCTCAAATCCGCCTCATCTTTCGCCCTCTCTCTGACTGCACAAGGCACACCCTCAACCTCCACATACTCCCTAAACCCGCCATAAACATACTGTTCCGTATCCCAATGATACGTAACAACAACCAACCACTCCAACTTCCTCAACTTCTCAATCCCACCAAACAAATCCAACGCCGCACGCTCATACAATCTCTTCCCACCTTCTGACGCAGCCTCGTACGCGATTTCAAAATCCCGCAAAGCGCGCTGAACGACCTCGGGTTCAATCATCCATATCCCGCCTTCGTCACCACCGGCACCGATGCTAAATGCGCGGACGTATTCTGAGATGTCGATGTTGTTGAAGGATGGGGTTGTGTAGCTTGATGGGAAGAGTTGGACACCTAGGTCGGGGAGGAAGTCGGATAGGTAGCGGGTTACGTGGTGTGTGTCGTAGAAGATTGAGGTTTGGGATTCGGGGTCTGAGGGTGGGTGGAAGCCGTTTGTTGTTTGGAGGAAGTGTTTGTAATCTTTTGGGAGGGTGATCGTGGGGTACGCTGGTTTTTCTCCCTGAGGTGTTTCGCTGTCTTCTTCTTCTGGCTTTGGGGCGTCTGGGTCGGCTTCGGGATGGGAGAGTTTGTCTTCTAGTTCTGAGATTTGAGATTCTGTTGCGGGGGATACGAGGAACGTGTCTGGCATTTTCGGGTCCCCGTCCATGGCGATGATGGACATGAATCGGGTTGCTTCGGGATTGGCCTTGCGCGCTGCAATGTAGTTCTCGTCCATGATCTCCAGGAGCTCGGGAATTGATTTGTCGGCGTAGGGACGCTGCGGGCCTTGAGCAAAGCGTTCTGTTAAGAGTTTGCAGCCTTGGTCCACAAATTCTGCGAGTGAGTCCTCCTTGACTTCTAATGTTTTACCAATTGATCCATCCTTTATCAATTCCCAGATTTTGATGCAGTGTTCGATGCCTAAGCGTTGGTGGATGCTTTTTCTGAGGTCCTTTGCGCTGGCCTCTTCATCATTCCATGAATCTTGAACGTCTTTATAAACACCCACGGCATAAGTCTCGATCAACTCTTTCGCCTTGTCCTCGTCCCCAACCATCAACGCAACCTCAATCGCAATCCCGATTGTCACGTGCTCTTCATGGTACGGATTCTCCGATTTGTCGTTTAGATGCTCCAACGCATATTCCAGATCCTGGGGTCCAAGTTTTGATGTATTTTCCTTCAATTGTCGGGGCCAATGCGATGTCACGGCCTTTTTATATCGCCCGAGCCGTTTTCTCCCTTCATCGGTGTCTTCGATGCCCTGGAAGATTTTGTTTTCTATGTCAGGGTTTGCAATAAAGTCTGGTGTAGAGGATGTCGCTTCCCAGGCTGAATATAAAGGTACGGTGTTTTCAATGTCAATTGAGATGCCGTTGCCAGCTGTGTAAAGTGTGGTTACCAGACGGTTGGCTTGGCTTGGGAAGCCGAGAATGAAGATATCAATCGCGGTGCTCAGGGCTTCCCGCGTTACAATCTGGGAGTTGCGCTCCTCGAGGATACTCTGCTTGTGCCATGGAATAAGGGGTAGCGCATCCTTAGTGGCCATGACTTTGCGCTCGTAGTAGATTGACGTTAAAGATGGAATGATGAAAGCGGGGCGCATGTGCTCATGAAACGGAGGAAGAGAAGGTTGACCAAGCCTGACCCAAAACCACCCCAATCGTCCGGACCAGTTAGGCAGCAAACTGCGCTAGAGATGCATGTAAGTCTATTTATGAAGCCAAGATGGGGGAACGCCTGGTTCTGGCAGCTGAAAGCGTTGGCGTGAGGGGTTGACGTCATTGTGCTGATTAGGCTTGTGAAGAGGGTCAAAACACCTTGCAGCAATCATAACAATCCCAACGACCATACAATAAAGACACTCTGTGTAGTCAAAAATGCTGGTCATAATATCAAAGTCTATTGCGGTGTGGTAAGATGTACGTATTTACATGAAACAATGCATAGGGATTTGTGCGGGTGCAGTGCAGGTACAGCAACACGGGATTTAAACAAAACATCCATTATATGCGCCGTCGTCGATTCGATTCGATTCGATTCGTCATTCCTTCGTCGCTCCGAGTCCTCATTTTCCTGGCCCCTTTTTTTCGTTACTGAATCACCACGACATGGATTGTTGAAGTGGCTTCGGTTCCGTTACGTCGTTCCGTAAAGTTGCGAAAATGGCAAGCAGCTGCGCAGCTTCGATGCCTCCATTCTCCTGCCAAAATACAGATGATGCAGTCTGTTGCATCGCTAGTTCGTAGCACCGGTCTAACAGAGAATTCGTTGGTTCATGGCTGTCCTTGATTCGAATCTTCATGCCGATTGCCATTGCGAGGAAGACGTGAAAGCGGGCCATCGGGACAGAGACGGAAGTGTCGACCGAGGAAGAGCGGCTGTCCTGAGCAGGGTAGACGATTTCACAGAATCGTGCAAACTGCGCTGGGTTGACAGAGTAGGGCTTGGTGCCCTCTACGGCTTCGAGATGGTGGACAAACTCTGTCGTTAGAGTCTCGGCCTCGAATCGACTCGGCATTGGGATGGTGTTGATGGCTCTACTTCTATCGGTATAGCTGGACGTTGTCTGTCCGGGGGGTGGTGGGCTCTCTGTTTGACCACCGAAAATACCTTGTCGTGGAAGACGGGGTGGTGGACCCAAGGGTAGTATGTCGGCATCACTATCAACTTCTGGGAAAGGGGAAATTGCCGGATCATCGCTATCCAAGGATATTGATGAAACCGACGTTCTACGGGATAGGTCTCTACTTTGCGATACTTGCGGCTTCAATTGACCAGGACCTTGGTGGGCCATGAATTCCCAAGAGGGGGCGGCATGCGGCGCTGGGGGCGGTGAGAAGGGTTTTGTGTGCGCAGACAGCGAAAAGTCTGTGGGATACGACGGCGCCGAGGTGGGAGGCAAGTCGGGAGATGAGCCCCTTGTGGTACCTGACCAAAATGAAGGTACTGGTGAAGGCAAGGCTATGTTGGGGGTTTGCTCACATTCAGTGATAGCGATTGATGGAATGCTACCGGCGGAGAAGGTTGAGAGATCATATTCGCTGTCGGTTCCGTAGGGGGTAGGGAAGCTGGTGTCCACTGAGAGCTGTGGAGGAGGGCTTTGCCAATCGAAACTGGACGGGGTTGCCATGATGGACTGATCGATGGATTCCATTCCGTGCATGGGCGAATTCACATGGGCAGCTAATTGAGCCTCTAGCTGATGGATTCTGCTCTCTAGCGCCGCCTGGTGCTCCCTGCGCAGTGCTGTCAGCGTTTGCGGGATTGGAGAGGTGGATTTCATTTTGATATCACGTGACATGTCACATGGCAGCAATTCGATGAGGTGCACTCAGGGGTCGGGGGAGACAGACGATGCGAGTACTTCTTTTGGCTTCTGCGTCCGAATACATGGTAATGAGAACCGTTTACATGTCGCGCACGGCGTGTCGCCGTCGCAGCGTATCTTTCTTCTTCGACATCGCTCGCAGGCGTTGGAGACGGACTTCCTCCGCGGCTGCCAGTCCTTGACCGAGGACGGGGAGAATCTGCTGGGTCCCTCGCCTGCAGGCAATGAAGCTGGGGCTATTTAGCTACCAAGGAAGAGCCGTGGGCGCAATTTAAACATACTGAAGGGACACATGGCGCTGATGGATAGTCTGGGGTAGCTCAGGCTTCGGATGGCGAAGAACCCGAGAGCTAGACTTGGGCGCAGTTCGGCGATAAGTTCTAGTCTAGAGGGAAGAGATGATGAAAGGTGGCAGGGCGGAAGATCAGAAATGTGTTTGTTTTACGCTCCGAGGGGAGGTAGATAGATAGTGAATGGGTCAGGGGAGAGGATGCCCTTAGTAAGATGGGCGACAGAGTGAAGAGTAAGGGAATATGGAAGAGGGAGCGAGTAGCAATAGCAATCGCAATCGGCTATTCACCAACTAGTCAGCCTTCAGACTCGTTCACACACTTCTCAGACGCAGGCGTCCTCACCACACGACTCCGACACACCTGCAAACGCTGCCCTTTGCGCGCGGGCGCTGATTGCACGATTGTTTCGATCGCCAATCATGCACCGGGCCCTTGCTCGCGTCGTCCTGCCGCCGGTAGTTGCATGTCTTCTAGAATAGCCGCAGAGTGCCTGCACAGAGCCTGCACAGAGCCTGCACAGAGCCCACACCTACGCGGCGGACGCGGGAGACGCTCCGCGCCTGCATCGCCTGGACTTTCACTCGCTGACCACACACTCCCTGGATGGGCAATACCAGCGCAACCTAATCGTATCCACGAGTATAGCCAGCGGCCGCCAGCGGAGATCTTCCCTTGCCTACAGCTCTCTCTCAGCCAGTCTACGCTTGTCCTACTGTTCCTTCAATCGGACTACTCGCACCGGACTATGGATTATTACCCATAATTGCCAACAATCACTACCATCATCATGGCTATGCCGCCACATCTATGCGCATTGCGACATTTTCCCCTCTTCGACTTGTCGATGACATACCACTGTAGTACTTTTGCAATGCCTTCTAGGGAAATGCGACAAAAAAGGACAGATAATCTCTTCGTACACGGGGCGAACACCGAGCGACTTATTGGCAACACCTAACGAGTTGGGTAGCCGCCCCATGAGGTCACAGTCTTCCTCGTCGAGACACTTCCCACTGTGCCACCCACTCGTCTACGCCTATTGAGTGTCTAGCCCTTCGCACCTGTGTAGCACAGGCAACTCCTAGAATATGGAGAAACGGCCTACTCCCATCAGGGCCAGGATCTCCAGGTACCACGTTCGAGTGCGCAAACCGCCCACTATGAATTCTTGCAGCTTTCCCCAGCGCGCCCAGCCATCAGATTGTTGATCCGTTTGGATCTTCTTTTGCAGACTTGTTCTCGAGTAATTCTCTCGGCAAGGTTTGCCCTCTTCTAGGCTTCTTCAACTCCCTGTACGCATGTCCGCTCCTGTTTCAACATTCGCTCCACCACCCCCATCGTGGCTGAGTCTCCGCTGCCCTCCGCTCCCTGAAAGGTACCTGATTCTGTGCCTGACCCTGCGCACAACGTCCCAAGGCTTTCTTTCCTGGTTCATCACACAGATCAACTTCTCGGCCCTCCATAGAAGTCTTCTTAGCATTCTTGGTGTTGACTTGTATCCCCCCAACACCCGCCTGGCCAAGCAGCGGGATGCGGACTTGGCCTCCGCTCCCGCATAATCTTGTACCTCTGCCAATTGTGACAATGTGACAACACAAACTGAACGACTTTCTCCAGGGCAAACAATCCATCAGTTATATATCTCTCATCATGTCGCGCAATTGTTTGGAATCTCAACGAGCCGTGTTCGTCCACTCTGATCCCCACTGGTCTTATGAACCAGTTTCCTTAATATTTATCCCCTTATTACCTCAATTGCCTGTTGATCATGGCATCTTCGTCGTCAAATAACGCGCCTGGCCGCGAAGAAGAATCCCATCTCCCTCCCCTCCCCTCAATTAATGTTGAAATTCCTCGTACTCCTGCGAGGACAAATACAGATGATACCCTCTCCACACTGACAGAGGGCGCCTCTCCCGCAACGCTAGGTCCTTCGCATGCTCGCGGAGGGTCAACAAGTGCTCTCAGTGCTTCATCATTACGAAATCCGTTTACTGGGCGAAGTCGAGCTCCTAGTGAAGCAACATTAGCACCCCCTCCTGGTACTTCGGCGCAAGCATCGACACACAGCGTGGTCAGCGGCACTAGTGACTATACGCTGGAGCCACACCGGCATGATGATGCTCTCCAACCAGATCCCGGAACCGAAAATGACTTTGCAGTCCTGAACAACAAGTTTGCCTTCTCACCAGGCCAATTGAACAAGATGCAAAACCCCAAATCGATCCCAGCATTTGTTGCTCTTGGAGGCCTTCCCGGTCTAGAATTGGGCTTGAGGACCGATGTGGATGCTGGATTGAGCTTGGAAGAGACGGAATTGGCCGGATCAGTATCATTCCAGGAGGTTACCGAACAATACAAGAAGCATAGGGGCCTAAACTCATCTGTGTTGCCCCGGCCGGTGGAGGTTCGCCATGTCGATGCGACTGATGCAGGTGCTGCGGATGCTGGAGCACACAAGAATGAAGCCTTTTACGACAGAAAGCGAGTATTCAGCAGCAACATCCTCCCCGCAAAGAAGCCAATCTCCTTCTTTAAGCTCGTATGGCAAGCTTATTACAGAGAAAACGTCTTGATTCTTCTCAGTGTTGCTGCTGTCATCTCGCTGGCACTGGGTCTTTACGAGACTTTTGGTGTCGATCACGGCCCTGGTGCACCTCCATCTGTGGACTGGATTGAGGGTTGCGCCATTTGCGTCTCCATCGTCGTCGTTGTACTCGTTGGAGCCATCAATGACTACAACAAGGAACGCGCCTTTGTCAAACTCAACGCTAAAAAGGAAGCTCGCGAAGTCCGAGTGATTCGGTCTGGGAAATCGTACACCATCTCAGTCTACGATATTCTTGTTGGTGATGTGCTCCATATGGAACCTGGCGATCTTATCCCTGCCGATGGCATCTTCATCTCTGGCCACAATGTCAAATGCGACGAGTCGTCGGCTACTGGCGAATCTGACCAGATGAAGAAGACCAATGCCGAGCAAGTATTGCGTCTTGTCGAACGAGGACACACTGACTCTAAAGACCTTGATCCATTCATCATTTCTGGTAGCAAGGTCCTTGAGGGTATTGGAACGTACTTGGTCACCTCTGTTGGCGTAAACTCGAGTTATGGCAAGATCCTCATGGCGATGCGACAGGAGATGGAGCCGACTCCTCTTCAAATCAAGCTCGACGGTCTTGCAAAGGCTATTGCAAAGCTGGCTACCGCTGCGTCCTTTTTTCTCCTCTTGGTCCTCCTTTTCCGCTTGGTTGCTACCTTCCCTGGTAGCCCTCTCAGTGCTACTGAGAAGGCTTCAAAGTTTATGGACATTCTTATCGTCTCGGTGACCATCATCGTCGTTGCCGTTCCGGAAGGTCTCCCCCTCGCCATCACCCTATCACTGGCTTTTGCTACCGGACAAATGGTAAAGATGAACAATCTCGTCCGTATCCTCAAGTCCTGCGAGACTATGGGGAATGCGACTGATGTCTGCTCCGACAAGACTGGAACTCTGACCCAGAACAAGATGACTGTAGTCACTGGAACCTTTGGGGAGGACACTTTTGATGACAAGAACCCTGGATCCAAAGAAAGCCGCTCGGCCGAGTTTGCGCAGCGATTGACAAATGAGCAGAGGCGCCTCCTTATCGAGTCCGTTGCCATCAACTCTACAGCTTTTGAAGGCGAAGGGGGCGAATTCGGGTTTGTCGGATCCAAGACTGAGACTGCTCTGTTGGGTTTCGCAAAGAATGTCTTGGGCATGGGTTCCCTCTCGCAAGAGCGAACTAGCGCCCAGGTCGTCCAGATGTTGCCCTTTGACTCTGGAAGGAAGTGTATGGGAGCCGTTCAGAAGCTTCCTAGCGGGGCATATCGCCTTCTTGTCAAGGGTGCCTCTGAGATTATGCTTGGCTACTCTTCCCACCTTGCCCTTCCCACCGGTTCTGTACGCATGGACGGCTCGCGATCAAAGGACATTGCTACCGCCATCGACAACTACGCCCAGCAGTCACTTCGTACTATCGGTATCATCTACAAGGACTTTGCTCAATGGCCACCTCGAGGCGCCGAAAGCCCAGACGACCCGGCCATGGCTGCCGATCTCGGTGCCCTTCTCGATGAGATGACATTTGTTGGAGTTGTTGGTATTCAAGATCCTATTCGTCCTGGTGTCCCAGAAGCCGTGGCTAAGTGCAAGCATGCTGGCGTCAAAGTCCGAATGGTCACGGGTGATAACATCACCACTGCTAGAGCGATTGCCACTGACTGTGGAATCTACACTGACGGCGTGGTGATGGAAGGTCCAGATTTCCGTAGGCTCAGCGAAAGCGAAATGGATGCAATTCTGCCAAATCTTGAAGTTTTGGCACGTTCGTCCCCCGAGGATAAGCGGATCTTGGTTACTAGACTCCGAAAACTTGGTGGTATTGTGGCTGTCACCGGTGATGGTACCAACGACGGACCCGCGCTCAAGGCTGCTGATATTGGTTTCTCCATGGGCATTGCGGGTACCGAGGTGGCCAAAGAAGCTTCTGCTATTATCCTCATGGACGACAACTTTGCTTCCATCTTGACTGCGCTCATGTGGGGCCGTGCTGTCAACGATGCGGTTCAAAAGTTTCTTCAATTCCAGATTACTGTCAACATTACTGCCATGGTGGTCGCTTTCGTCACCGCGGTGGAGGATCCCGAGATGCGGTCTGTTCTTACGGCAGTGCAGCTTCTCTGGATCAATTTGTTCATGTAAGCTTGATAGTCTTGGCCCGTTTCACAACCATATACTGACTAGTTCCCAGGGACTCCCTAGCCGCACTTTCCCTCTCCACTGATGCACCAACCGAAGAGATTCTTGATCGGCCGCCTACACCCCGAAAGGCTTCAATAATCTCAATCACCATGTGGAAAATGATTATCGGCCAGACCATCTACCAGGTAATTGCAACCTTTGTTCTACACTTTGCCGGAGCGAAGTTTTTGGGCTATCCAGAGGACGAAAGGCGGTCGCTCATTTTCAACATGTTCGTCTGGCTGCAGATCTTCAATCAGTACAACAATCGTCGCTTGGACAACAAACTCAACATCTTCGCCAACATTCACAAGAATTACTACTTTATTGGGTTGAACGTTGTCATGGTCGGATGCCAGACCGTTATCGTCTTCTACGGCAGCACTGCGTTTAGCATCACAGCCATCAATGGTCCTCAATGGGCCATCTCTATCGTGGTTGCCATCATGTGCATGCCGTGGGGATGCTGTGTACGCCTTTTCCCGGACAGATGGTTTGAAGTGATTGCGAAAACACTTGGTCGTCCATTTGTCCTCGTCTACCGTCCATGTGCCAGGTTCACCGACCGAGCTCAGAAGAAGCTTACTCCAAAGAAGTGGCAGAAGAAGGACGAAGAAAAGTCTTCCTCGGATGGAGATAGTGCCAGCTACACTGGACGTGGAAAGTCTCCCGTCGACACACTCAGAGTGAGTGCCGACCCCGAGAAGGGTGCTTTGTAGGTGAATATTGAAAATTGCGTGCTTTACGGTGTTTTGTACATATGGGACCTTAGGGGTACGTAAAAGAGGAATTATAGTCGCTCGACGCGAATTTCTGTATCAGGGATACAACACCTTTAGTTTGCTGGATCAATGTCATCCTCGCCTCTGTGCTTGGTTGGCCAGAAAAAAGGAAGGAAAAACTTTTTTTTTGAAGACGTTTCGAGGATGGCACAAAAGCCTCCTTGCTTCCTGTGTATAATAAATATGTAGATGAGACACTCCTTGAGATACCCTGAAAATATATACGGAGAGCGAGAACTCTTCCAGCTTGATTGCTAGAATCTGTTTCTTAGACTATTCTTACCGTGCATTGTGAAAGTTACGAACGGCATTCAGACCAAAAGAAAAAAGAGCATACGTTCAAAAGTCATGACGTTGTCAGAGGAGACGAATAAGAGCACGCCTAAATCCGCCATCTATGGAGTTCTCTCCGGGTTTCGGATGTCGGGTATCTAATTGGGTGATGGTTGACTTATTCCCGGCAAGCTTCGGTGCAAGATGTACCTTACCCCACGTGCCCACGTCCACCCCCGGGCTCTTCCCCACTCTCCTTCAAATACCTTTGCCGCGGTAGGTTGGTCTTGGTTTCCTCAAACCTCCACATCACAGTTCTTTTCTTTTCTTTTCTTCATAGCATCTGGTTTCCCTTTTTTAGCGTAGAGTAGAAATGGCATCAATAGACGGCGCCGAGGTTGCAAAGCATAACAGTAAGAAGTCGTGCTGGATCGTGCTCGACTCAAATGTTTACGATGTCACGACTTTCTTGTCAAAGCATCCTGGTGGCGCGGCAATTATTTTGAAGGAGGCTGGAACGGTACGTATATCACATTACCATGCATTGTTCAATCTCTAAATCAGACCCAGGATGCAACGGATGAATTCAAAAAATACCATCAATTGGACTATGTCAACGACCTACCACACGGAAGCCTTCTCGGACCCATCAACCCAGACACGCTCGGAAGCCTTCGAACCAAGAAGGAAACCAAAGCCACACCAGCATCGGAGACATCCGACGACTCCAACAAAGTCCCTCACGTCTCCATGTGTGTCTCATGCCCCGACTTTGAAAAAGCCGCAAAACTAGTCCTGCCACGCAAATCCTACATCTACGCCTCAACTTCTGCAAACTACGGATTATCCCTCAAAACTAATCTGGAAGACTGGGGTCGCATCAACTTCCGCCCCCGCGTGATGCGCGATGTAGGAAACGTCGATACTCGCCGCTCAATCCTAGGTCACAGCTCCCCGTACCCGTTCTACATCTCGCCCATGGGAACAATGGGCGCGATTCACCCAGGTGCGGAACCGGAAATGCTGCAAGGTGCCCTGCGTAAAGGCGCACATATGGTTCTCAGCACGGCATCCACAAAAGCAATTGAAGGCGTGATGCAAAACTACAACACCACGCAGACAAAGTTGAAATCTAATAAGAGCCCAACACAGCTCTTCTTCCAATTCTACATGCCCGTCGCCCGGCAGAAAGCTATCGAGCTGCTACGTCTAGTCAAACGCGCAGGCTACAAAGGTCTATGGATCACGGTCGATACACCGATTCTAGGAAAGCGAACCGCAGACCGAGTTCTCCAGGCCGAAGAAGCGATCGCAGTCGGATTAGGCGAAGAAACGACAGCGGAATGGGAAGCAGGCGAGGAGAATCCAATTGCACCGGCCATGGGAGGGAGGGTAGTCAGCGGGCAACTAAGCCCCCACACCACATGGCAAGATTTAAAATGGATCCGCGAAGAATGGCAAGGTCCCATCGTACTAAAAGGGATCCAATGCGCAGAAGATGCCAAACTAGCACTCGAATACGGATGCGAAGGGATTCTTCTAAGTAATCATGGAGGAAGACAATTACATACTGCGCCTAGCTCTCTCATGACACTCTTAGAAATCCGTACATATTGTCCCGAGGTGATTGGGAAGTTGGAAATCTTTTTAGATGGCGGGTTAAGAGATGGTGCGGATGTTTTAAAGGCTTTGTGTCTTGGTGCTACGGCTGTGGGGGTTGGTAGACCGTTTTTGTATGCTCTTGCTGCGTATGGATCGCAGGGGGTGGAGAAGTGTATTGATGGTAAGTCCTTTTATTTATTTGATTCGGTTTTGTGGATCTTGAGACTGACGTTTTAAGTGCTTTATGATGAGTTGACTTTGGGAATGGGGTTGCTTGGCGTCACTTCTTTGGATCAACTGAGGCCTGAGATGGTGAATGCGAGTAGATTGTTGAATGAGATGTGGCGGCCGGAGAATGCGTCTGTGAAGAGTAGGCTGTAGTTTAAGCACAACGCCATGGCCGGAGTACCTTGTATTGCAAGTTATGGAGGCTATGCCTTTGAATTTGCAAGACGGACAGTGCCCTACAGTGGATTTTTCTGAACACATATATTTCTATAAACGATAGACCATAGTTCAGTCGCGTGCGATGTACATATCTCGTATCTTTTAGTGAAAAATGGGTAACGGCCGAGTGTGACACAATCTTCGTTCATCACTTTCATAACTCCAAGCCTAGCAAAAGCTAGATCCACACGTTTACTTTATTAACTTTTCAAAGATGAAATACTTCCCTACTACAACCGTTTAATATCGCGGACGCTAGGAAACTAGGATATGATTACTCTGGTAGTCTACGTTTATTTGCTTTCGTAGATGTTTATTCGATCAATCCGATAGTTATGGTCATGCTCAAGCGGCATTCATTTCTAAGCATTTCGATGAGATTTGTCTGCGGAGAATCTTACATTGCGTAGCGATATTGTCATTCCTTAGGTGACCATGCATGCGACACAATTAAGTGCTGTGGCAAAGTAGTTAGGGGATCTAAAGTCATAACCGAATCAGGTGCAATAACCTGTGAGGGAGCCTCACACACCTCACCGCCTAGCCAGCATAGATGTGTAATTTTTCAATTCAATTGCACTGATTTACTGTTCCACATGGCCTTCATACATTGATCTAGCACCTGTGGGTCACTCCGCCTCCCACCTATCCGCCACATTACCCGCTCTTTAAGCTCTCTAGTAGCTCATACTATTTTCCGAAAATCTCCATACGAGTATCATACATGGTGCCCTACAACTGACCTTCCCATTCTTCCTACGCAGGACCCTTCCGTGGTATCTAGGTAGTTAGTACTCTTAGTCCTTCAAAGTCCCAAGGGGTATTAATATATAGCATACACACTCACGCCGACGGATCATCACCATCTTAGCAGACAATCTTCATCACATGTTTTGTCTAGCGCTACATATAAACCCCCACGGATGACCATAAGTCTTTAATTCCATTAGTCTTCGAAAGAGTAAACAAGGTCAGCAAAGCAGGCTCAAACTCGAACATCAACCACATCCATATCGAGATTTAACTATGAACGTATACTCACTTCCTCTATTAGGGTCTATATAAGGTGTCCGCGGGTAGTAGGATCATCACAACACGTAGACACTCACTTACCACTTCATCCACGAGGATACGTACTGCGTACTGCACTTCACAAGGGGGCATGGGCTTGGAATCCATGAGGAAGAGAACAACACCCAGACAGCATCCCAGCTCATCGAATCAGCTCTCGAGGTGAAGAAATCCCAAGACAAACATTAGAATTGTATCGGCCCCCAAAATCGATAATAAAAATCCATAAGAAGCCGTTCTAGCATGGACGCCAGTTTTCTGCCGAGAGCCGTCGTCTTGGTTGGCTAGGTGTCGATTTCTGCCGACCGAAATCGTAGATTCTGTCTTGTGTTGATTTGCGACCTTTGTTTCTGATGATTCGCTACCGTGAGAGATCGGGTGGGAATGTGCATGGATCCTAGTCCGGCATTGAAGATATCACACATTGATCAGCACATCAAGATCTAGCGAGTGGGTTGGTGGACTTTCACGGGGCATTTTAGGGTCGAATGTTGACTGTTGAGCTTAAACTCCTTTCTGCTTTCATCAGGCACCGCAGGCCGGATTTTTTTTGGTATTGAAGTGCTGATCTACAATATACAAGAATACAACTGACAAATGTAGTTACGCCGCAACGCGCACCATATTGCAAGACTGTGACGATGCCAAGTTGAGCATATCATGCTCGTCCCAGAATCTAACCTACGGACTCGGAAATTGTCGTAGGCATATTTATGATGCTATAACCCACTTAAACCATGACGAAGTCCACACAACTCTCATAAGTCTGCTCAGCAGCTGTTCCGAACCAGAACCATTGCAGGACACATTCTCCCGCCGTAGTGCATTGGTCACCAAGATCGCTGGGCATGGTAATGCTAAAGGCGGTGTTGTTTGCGGGAAGTTGGGCGAGGTTCTCGTCGGCATAGCTGTCGAATTCGATGAGTGGCAATCCGATGGCCGTGTTGGTCAACGTGTCAATGATTGAGACGTTTGCTGGCCCCTCGTGCGGGATTGGTAGTTCAGCAGCAAAGTCAATGACCTCGCCCGCGGCGAATTGCTGGACGAGCGCTTCATTGTCGGCGAATTGTGCGCCCTTGCAAAGAAAGATATTGCAGTCGGCGGCACCATTGCTCGGAATATTTTCGAGAGGCGCGGTTCCATCGGCGAGAATGGCCGAGACGGCATCATCACCACAGACTTGCGCCATGGATGCGCCCGGTTGACGAGCCGGAGGGCTCGTGATATTGCCATGGGCGAATGCTCCGATCGCGAAGACGGCGGGCACGAATAGTGCTGATGTGTGCATGTTGGATATTACCTCTGGTGTATAGAGAAAAGGCGATGGATATCATTCATAAACAGAGAGCAATAGTGGAGAGGAAAGAGATAACGAAAAAAAACGAGTGACCAGCACAGTAAGGGGACAAAAGAATGAACGGTTACTGAAACCAAGATGGGCTGGAAAGACTCACTCATATAAGAGTCGAGCGGAAGCGTACCTTCCGGAAGGCCAACCTCGCGAGATGGGCGCAGTTCATGGAGAGACAGGTGGTGCAGGCCGGCTTGCTTCCGGATGTGAGTGACATGGTAGCAGGAGGGCTGTGAAACGAGATTTTGTCATGCTTGATGTTTGATCCTCGGTGAAGGTAGGTAACTATGTTTCTTTCGCTATGGAGCAAGTGCGCAACTGGCGCTTCTGCATTCTGGTTCTAAAAGGTTATTAATATCAAATGTATGGCGCATATAGAGATATACTCGGTCTTCACATTGGTCAAGTTTTGTAGTCTTGCCGCCGAAAGACGGTGGGGAAAAGTGCAATTGAGCTAAACGACGAAGAATGGCAAACATCTGAATTCACAGGATAACAGCGATCGAGTAAGTTTGTGGAGAAATGCTTATTTGGTCTTGACACAGACTGGGCGTTTCGTGGTCCCTGTGCTGTCTCGGCGGCGTCTGAGGTTGGTTTAACCATCTGGTTCGGCTAAACTTGAGGTTCCTGAGGCGCCGAAAGCGAGAGTCACGTGCGCATGATTGGATCTGGAGGGCCCCAATTCGGGAACGGAACGCCATGGTGCAAGATTGCAGTCCAATGCAAAAGTCACATCTATTGATAGATGAAAGGGGACTCGGGCGCTAAGTATAAGGGAGGGGCCGAGTCCAAGCGCAATGTGTCAGAGAATTGGGTCTCGAAGTGAGGTCGTTCAAGACGGACCGTTGGCCGCGGGGGATAACCCAGTGGTGGCGAGTAATGGGGGGGATGCATGTGGGCAGGTGGGCAGGTGGGCAGGCTGCATCGTCTGCAAATCCCTCAGGAAAACAAAAAATCGGGGTGATCCCACGATGTTTTTTTCGCCAGGCTGAGCATTCTAGGCCCACAAGAATTTTTGATTCTAGAAGATGATGAGGTTGCCAGCGAATACTGCTTGGACTTGGCTTCCTGATCAAGTGGGAGAGTAGCCCGTTCAGGCATCGTAGGTAACAAGCGGTGAGAATTCTAGAGTCTCTGAGTGACGATGGGGAGTGCAAAACAAAGCATGTCCAGGTGATGAGGTGCGTGGGGAGTAAAGCAGAGAAAAGTCCGAGAGAGAGGCGTGTGTCATGGGATTCCCGTGAATGCATAAAGAAAAGAGCAATTAGTTTGGAGTGGATGAGTGAGCCCAACGGATGGATAGATAAGGTAGATAGACATGGCGTGAGACGATAAAGGGGATCTTTGGACAATGTATGCAGAGGGACGCGCAGAAGAGAATTGGGGCATTCACGTGGGCGGTTCGTTTGGCGGAGGTGGCTGTCTGCGAGTATGCGAGTAGGAGAGGCCAGTAAACAGTGACGTCAAGCCAGGGAAGCGGCAGCCCGTCCTGGTGGCCCCAATTCTTTGGCTGCCGTTGCCGCCGAGAAGAGAGGCGAAAAAAAGGCGAAAAGAAAGGGCGGGCGAATAATTGCCAACTCAGCGTTCTTACGCCTACGCTCGCTCGCTCGCTCACCTACTCTTCCTTCGGTGGCCCCTCCCTCTCAACAAATAAACACCACCCCGCGTCTCCCGTCTCCCGTCTCCATCTCTTCTACTCTCCTCCATCCCCATCTCAATCGCCCCAATTCCAATTTACCAATCCACCACTTCCACATCTCCAATCTCCAACCCAATCTAAATTAAATCGCAACAATGGGCAAGGTTAGCATCCGCCGCCGCCTTCTCGCCGCCCCACACTTTTTCTGCCCCGCATCATCATCATCATCATCATGGCTAACTTTGGGACCACCCGTCAGGTCAAATACGTCCTCCTCGACTGCGACAACACTCTTGTCCAGTCCGAACGTCTGGCCTTCGAGGCCTGCGCCGAACTTACCAACGAGGTCCTCGAGAAACATGGCAAGGAGGAGCGTTACACCACCGACCAGCTCCTCGAGGACTTTGTTGGACACAACTTCCGCGGCATGCTCAAGGGCCTCCAGACGAAGCACAACTTCACCATGAGTGACGAGGAGCTCGAGGATTTTGTCCAGCGCGAGCTGGGCGCTGTCACCAAGAAGCTCAGCCAAAAGGCCATTGAGTGCCCTGGCGTCACCCGTGAGCTCAACAAGCTCAAGGAGCAGGGCTACCCAATGTCCGTCGTCAGCACTTCCGCCAAGAGCCGTGTCGTTGCATCCATTGAGAAGGTCAACATCGACCACTTCTTCCCCAAGGAGCACGTTTACTCGGCCGCCACCTCCCTCAACCCTCCAAGCTCCAAGCCCGACCCCGCCATCTACTTCCACGCCTGCAAGGAACTTGGCGTCAAGCCCGAGGAGTGCGTCACTGTCGAGGACAGCAAGAGCGGTGCCACCGCTGCCATGCGTGCTGGTATCCCATGCATTGCCTACGTCGGCATCTATGGCATCGAGGAGGGCAAGGAGAAGATGGAGGAGATGGCCAAGGTCCTCACCGAGCAGACCAAGGCTGTGGCAGTCATGTACGACTGGGCCGAGTTCCAAGACTGCCTCAAGAAGGTTGAGAGCAAGTTGTAGATGGCTCCAGGAACCATCTGTTGAATAACCAAGAGCGACTGTCAACTTTCCTTGACGCGAGCGTTTTCGGCATAAGATACACCAACGACCTAAAGATGAAGACCACGAACACAGGATGACTACACAAAAATTAGATTCAAGAAATCACACCTAGGCGCTTGCCAATTGAATACAAGATCTTATTGGTCCAACCTTTCTGTTCTCCACTTATGAACGTGTTTGCGTCGCGATCCACCTTGACACATGCTACGAATCCTCTCAAAATCGACATGGCTACTCCACGTGCAAAGAGATTTCTCGCAACTTGCTTCTCTCGGACGTAGCATTACCTTGTGAGCCTAGCCACTTTTGCATTCTTTCACTGTCCGACGATCTTCAGCCACGATAACTCAACCTGTTGTTCTGAATGTTCTTCCTATAGACGAGCTATGCGTTGTCGCAGTGAGAGTTCTGAAAATAATTGCGGCGAGGTGATATTTGAAGGCTAAATCATCCATAGGTGCGACGAGATTTCACAACAGTTCACAGCTCGAGGTATCTCAAACACTCACACACGCTGAACAGGTGGTCTAGCTGAGTGGGCATCAATGATAGGCTCCCAAAGTTCTAGACGTGTTCGTCGACGCCGATCATAGTAAGGTAACATTTCTCAGTGTAGATCCCTTTGAGGTCGAGGCGCTCGAGGTCCGCTGGTAGGTAGGTAGGTGCAGGTACTATGCACGTGACGCGCCCTACCCTTCCAATCTGCACCAACGCCGTGGGGCTGAGTACAAGGCTCCCACTCGCTCGACCCGAATTATTCATCATTTCCACGGGGATTGGAAACGATTCGAAGACAATTCACGCGGACATTATTGACCCCCAAATCAAATTGCAAGGTCCCCTGCAGCGGCCGCTCATGCGCGAACCCGTCAGTCACATGGGCTTGGATTGGGATCACCGAAAGTGGGCTCACCCTCCACCATCCTCGTTCTTCAACCTCACTCTTTCACGTCTCTGCTATGCAGCGCCCCTGCCGGTGGGCTGTACACTCTGCCTATTCAACCTTCCCGTTGGAAGGGCGGCGCCCGACCGCTGACAGCGCAGTCTATTGAAGAGTCGCAGGCTCCAATAATCCACGACTTTGCCCATCCAGGCATGGAATGGCGTTATCGCGCCAATTAAATTGAGCACTCCAACGAATGAACAGGTCGGCTGGCCCGATAACGATTCTTGTCGTCCTTTACGGCAGGAGACTTTTCCATCGTTTCACCCAATATGGCTCCTAATCCGCGACGTGGCTCACGTGTCAGGGCGAAGTCGCGGGCCAAGGCACGCCGCCAGAAGTAAATTTCAACGAGGCTCTTTGGCCGTTTCAGCGCCAGATGAGGGCTTTGGCCATCCGCCTTATCATGGCACGAATACCATCTATTCTGTGTTTGCTCCGAACGGATCTGCAGGCTGGGCGTCCTCGGCACTTCCTCTTCGCCTCGCTCCGAGGATGGGGGATCGTTGTCCGCCAAGGACTATAGAGTGTGCTCTCCTTCCCATTCGGTGGTTTGTCACACGGCTCAAGCTTTGTTTAATTTATGCTTCTCCATGTCGCACTCTATATCGCCATCAACCCTCAATCAATGTCTTGGGCCCATACCAATCAAGATGCCATACCCGCTCGCGTCGACGCCATCGGTTCCAGCAACATTGGGAAGGCAGTTTGTCTACCTGCCGACTTAGCCATCCCCGGGGCATCATGTCGAGACTCGGATCCACTTCTTCCATGCAAATCCATTGGGATATAAAGTAGCAGCTTCCAGCAGATTTACTGAGTTGCTCCGTGTTCCCTTTTGCTCAACTTTTGCTCGGGTACAAGTTCCACCATGTACTTCCAGACTGCTCTTCTATCTCTGGTCGCCCTCGCGGGTGCCAAAGAGTTGCCCAAGGATGAGGTCAAGGCCGCAAAGTTGTACGATTCCGGCATTAAGCATATGAACAATATCGCCTTGAAGCAGGTGCGTGCTATGAACCTGCATATACGTGAACTTGGCGCTGACATATATGATAGGAAACCTTTGAAAGGCAGAGGGCAGCTGGCAAATACGACTCCTCAAAGTACGCCGCTATTGAGGAAGCCGTCCAGTGCAGCAATGGAACCGCCGTCGCAGGCAAAGATACGTTCAACTGCAAGAATGTCAGCAAAACCCATCCACAATTCATAGACATTAGCACTGACAATACAAATAGATTGACCTACTTCACTTTCTTTCTCACGCCGAGTTGGGAAGCAAGCGAGGTTTCGGTTCGTCCTCTTGGGGATGGACGTCCAAGGATGGCCGAGAGTTTGTCGCCATTGGTCAGATGGACGGCACCGCATTCGCTGAAGTGACCAAGGAGGGCAAACTCTCATACCTTGGTCGCCTCCCTCAATTCTCAGTGCCCAGCGAGTGGCGTGAGATTCGCGGCCACAATGATCTCATGATCATTGGTAGTGAAGCTCAAGGCCATGGCATTCAAATCTTTGACATGAACAAGGTTGGTCCTTATAGTCTGTATTGCGTTGAATCATATTAATATTTCTGTCAGCTTCTTGACCTAGACCCTGCCAAGCCAGTCACATTCGACAACAAGAAAGACCTTGCTGGTCACTTCAACGGCCTGCCATCTGGCCGTACCCACAATGTGGTTACCAACCCGGCTGGAAATTTTATCTACTCCGTGGGAGCGGCGCCCCGAAACTCCAGCTGCAAGTCTGGAATCATCTTCATCGACATTACCGATGTCTCAAAGTCAACCAGCCCGGGATGTGCTTCCGCCGATGGCTATGTCCACGACGCCCAATGCTTGTTCTACAAGGGCCCAGACACCCGTTACACCGGCAAGGAGATCTGCTACGGCTACAACGAGGACACATTGACCATCTATGACGTGACTGACAAGTCCAAGCCCGAGATCCTCTCCATTACTTCATACGAGGGTGCGGCTTATACTCACCAGGGATGGGTCTTGGACCCGGAGAACCAAAAGTACCTCCTCCTTGACGACGAGTACGATGAGTACGACAAGGTTGGCCCTGGAATCCCCGGAAACCCCATCACCTACATTTGGGACATTTCCGATCTCAAGAAGCCCAAGCAGACTGGACTGTACAAGTCCGGAGCCAAGGGAATCGACCACAACCAATATGTCCATGAGGGCTATGCATACCAATCCAACTACGGCACCGGTTTCCGCGTCTTGGACGTCCGATCAATCTGGGATGACCCGACCGGCTCCAAGGTCCAGGAAATTGGCTTCTTCGACATCTACCCTGAGGACGACAAGGAGCCCGGTGGTGGTATCGTTGACTTTGTCGGCTCATGGAGCAGCTACGCTCTCTTCAAGAGCGGACACATTCTAGTCAACACGATGGAGAGGGGTGCCTTTATCCTGAAGATCCAGAAGGGTGTCCAGGTCTGAGAGAGTGAAATGGCAAATGTGTAATGATACGGGATTTTCATGGCCTAGAGCTACTAGGGTAGAATTTCTAGATCTATGTAGCATAATGAGATATTAATGGTAATGATGTATCGCGTTATGACTTTATGTGATTGCATCTTTTACTACTTGTGAGGTCTAGCCAGCCAACAATAATAACCCAAATGCTCCCACATCTACATGATACTTCGAGAAAAGAAATCTCATTCTCATGAGCCTTATCAGGCGAAGCGAGGCGAAGCGAGGACTGCAGGTGGTTTTCGCGAGCGACGCGACACCACGTGCTTCACTTTGAACGCACCTCCCGTTTCTAGTTTAGCGTTACGGAGTGGCACTGATTAGTCTAAGATTTGGACCGTCATGGACTTCACAATTAACGTCCACACATAACTCGTTTCCTTTCCGCAACCACACCCGCGATCGCCGAACACCGAACGGGCGCCACACAATCCGCCAGTTTACCAATTCCTCATGCCAGGATTCGATGGCGTCCAGAATTGGGGGATTATCGGATGTACCGTGCACGCCTTGGAGATAGATTGTGGCGTAGTCCCTCCCTGTGCCAAGACCCTCATCCCCCGCAGTTCTACCCTTGGCGCAATTACTCCCATCCAATCAATAGGCGTAAACATTACGCCTCCGCCGTGTGCCTAGATGCATGGAATTGCATGCTACCTTCCAGATTGCTGTACCTGGCCTGGCTTCTGGTTCTTGGTTCTTGCGTTTTCCTACCCCCGCTGTGCCGTGCCTGAATGTGATGTGCGATGGATATAACCAGCTTCCATACCTGGTTAGTGGGGTTCGGCGTATGGGGTCGTTTTTTGGTGAGTGCGAGAAGAGGGTTGGGGTTGTGCGAGTGTGGCCCAGATGCTGGTAGGTAAGGTATATTAACCTGCGGATCCCCGGGGGTGTCTCTGTTTTCTTCCACGCCTCTGCTCCAATTGAGTTCCCAGCCCTCTTCTTTTTGCTTGGTTTCTGGCTTTGTTCGCTCCAGTCAATATGAAGACTCGTTCGATTCTCGCCGCCGCGGCAATTGCTGCGCCGGCATTGGGCTATGACGAACTTGTCACTTCAGAGGCACTCCAAGAGCTCATCACGCTCGAGGATCTGCTCGCGGGCTCCCAGGTGTTGCAGGACATTGCGGATGCCAACGATGGGAACCGTGCTTTTGGAGGCGCTGGCCACAACGCTACCGTGGACTTTCTTGTCGAGACGTTGGAAGAGACGGGCTACTACGACGTGTCGTTGGATGAATTCGTCGAAGAGTTCTCGGCTGCTACTGTGGAGTTTAGTGTAGGAGGGAAGGAGTACGAGGCTGGATACATGACCTATGGCCCCTCTGGACAGGCGAGCGCGCCCCTTGTCGCCGTCAGCAACGTGGGTTGCAACGCTACAGACTACCCTGAGGACGTCTCGGGGAACGTCGCGTTGATTTCTCGAGGAACATGCCCCTTTGCTGAAAAGGCGACTCTAGCGAAAGCAGCGGGTGCGGTCGGTGCAGTCGTGTACAACAACGAGGACGGTGCGCTCGCAGGCACCCTCGGCGGCCCAGGCGATTATGCTCCTACAGTTGGTGTCACTCTATCCGTCGGCAATGAATTGCTCGCCGCCATTGAAGCTGGCGAGGCGACTGCAGATCTCAGCGTGGACGCCATTCGAGAGAACCGCACCACCTTTAACGTCATTGCAGAGACGAAGGGTGGAGACAAGAACAATGTCCTCGTGCTCGGTGGCCACACCGACTCTGTCTCTGCAGGACCCGGCATCAACGACGACGGGTCGGGAACAATTGGCATCCTCACCGTAGCCAAGGCTCTCACCCAATTCAAAGTCACCAACGCAGTCCGCTTCGCCTTCTGGAGCGCCGAAGAATTCGGCAAACTGGGCTCTTTCCACTACCTCAAGACACTCAACGGCACCCTGGGCGGCTCCCAAGCCGAAGTCTCCAAGATCCGTGCATACCTCAACTTCGACATGATCGCCTCACCAAACTATGTTCTCGGCATCTACGACGGCGACGGCAGTTCCTTCAACCTAACAGGACCCTCAGGCTCCGACACCATCGAAAAAGACTTCCAAGACTTCTACACAGCAAACGACAAACCCTACGTCCCCTCCCTCTTCTCCTTCCGTTCCGACTACGCCGCCTTCCTAGAAAACGGCATTCCATCAGGCGGTCTCTTCACAGGCGCCGAAGAAATCAAAACAGAAGAAGAAGCGCAACTCTTCGGCGGCGAAGCGGGTGTTGCTCTAGACGCAAATTACCATCAGGCAGGCGACACCGTGGATAACCTCGCGCACGACGCATTCCTGCTTAATACGCAGAGCATTGCAAATTCGGTTGCCAAGTATGCGTTGAGTTTTGAGGGGATTGCGAAGCCGAATGCTACGCTTAGGAAGAGGAGTGCCGAGTTGAATCGCTATATGGCGAGGTTTGATCATGGGCATAGTCATGATCATGCTGCGCCTTGTGGACAGAGTAATTTGGAGATTTAAGAAGCGGGTTTGGCTTGGCTGATCGGTGATGATGTGATGATGTTGATGATGACGAGGTGATGATGTTGTATAGCATAGTCAAAGAGTATATAATCGATAATGAAGAACATACATGTCAAATATCCGTCAATTCCACGGCACAGCTTGGTGTTAGTGTCTTGCGTTGCAAAAATGACGGTTTGCTTTGTTCTCCGCACGTAAACCCAACTTGAAAAACGAACTTCCGTCCCGTCCCCGTTGGACATACACCATCTCCGTACCACTCAGTACTCGCTCTATAAAACTAATTAGTTCGAGGCATGGCAAATCACATGTCTACTTAGCTAATATATTGACCTCTTTCTGACATCCAACCACTTTTCTTTCCTTCCTTTTCAAATGCTTGCAGGGCCCAGGGCCTGGTTTGGTAAGGTATGGATGTATGTTGGCTGAGTACTACAGTACTGTACGTTCCGAGTCACTGTTTGGTTTGTTTTCAGGGGATCGGGATGAATGGGTTACATCGGTTTGGTCGCGGTAGGTAAACGACTTTGGATTGGGGTTGGTGCTGTTTGACGGATTTGGACTTGGACTTACACTTGGATTTGTGTCCTGTGGTGACTTAATTATAAAATTCATGGAATGGAGTAGGAGACATCACATGCGTAATTTACTTCTACTTCCACGCCCTATAGAATTCGATGGACAGTGATTGCTGGAACGTGGAATATTCCAAACTCAAGAATAAAAGTACACGATTGCAGCGATCGATGCAACAAGGTACACGAGAGCGGAAAAGTCAAGACATGCAAAACTCGTCTGTGCGACACCCCAAGTGACATTCCAAAGCGAATGAATCAAACCCCTTCGCTCAAGATGCCGCTCACCTGAAAGATTCAATACTGTAATCTTGTGTTATTCCCCCTTTGAAGATGTTCTGAATAGCACTGGACAACAATCTCAGCTGCAGGCAACAACACTCTAAGCTCTAGAGTCAAAAGCGCGCGAAAATGGCTCATAATCTCTTGAATCCTCGCTCGCTCTTCGGTAGTCGGGACGCGAAAGTCGGGACACGAAATTCTGTGAATCCACTGATTATGTGCAGTCTATTGAGACTCTGCAGTCGACTGAACGGCTTCACAAACAAAACAAAGTCGACGCTGGGTATTGGCCTGTCTTGGTACAACTGATAGTAGTTGAATCCTTTCTTCTCATGTGCAGCCAGGAAATGCTCAAAACCCATTTGTAGGGTCAACCGCTTGCACCGTGTAGGGATTCAGGGTAATGGGGAGCGTGTCAAAAGGTTCCCAGCGATCTGGGAATCGATTGCCGATCCTTGGTAGCGTTGCCATGCCCATGCTGTACCGCATGATTATCAAACGCTTGCTTTGGCCCCAGCAATGGGCTGAAGATTCGTGTATTGCTTTCCTGGCTTGCTTGGGAGACAGAAGCGCACTTTTGACGGCGACGTACAGCTGATAGGCCCACCCGGAGAAGTGCGTTTGATACCTAGGTCGATCTGACGGATCACGCTCTGGTCTAATGACGTGGTGCTTCGCCAAATACTGCCCCATTTCTTTATTGCGGTGTGCACACATGCACTGCCTCCTCTTTTCTTTTTCGTCTGGTTACACCGGCCCGCCTCGTTGATGTGAGCTGACGATTCGTGCCGAGCACGTTTGCTCGGCTCGTTTCGGTGCACATGGCTTTTGTCGGACCGCATTGATGACAAAATGGGGGCATTCACCGGAGGGGCAATGGAACACACGCACTCCAGGGCTGGTAGCTTTGAGGAGCCACTAGATGGTGAATATGCCCAATATCATTGAAAACAAGTGCTGGTGACCGTGCCCAATTGCAGATTCCAACATCCTGTCCTCCAGGACGTATAGCACATGTATACAACGATCAAAACAACAAGTCCGCCCCTTCTGATTGTGACGCAGGCAGACGAGCCCGCCGGAAAAGAAGACGCAACATGCCGAGACAGTCCATATGGAGCGATGAGAAGTATGGGCCCGCTTGAAGCCTGTTGCAAGGCTGCTCAGTCCCGTCCCGAAGCCTTGGCCGGTTATGATGCAGTGCAGCATTCTATTCCGGGTCCTGATCACACCGATAACACTTGACCAGTAGCAATCAGTCTTTCTGCACACGGCCGGTATCGACCACAGCCTCTCCTGCTGTCGCAGTATGATGTGTCGCCGCACGGAAAGGGCTGACCAGCTTCTTGGGCCACTAACGACAAAACTCCAGACCAAAGACAATTGGCATTTTACATTGAACCTCGTTTAATGGAGAAGGCTTGTCGCAAATCCATCCTGGATCTTTATTGGCGAGGCGTGGGTAGCTGGTGGGGTTGGTGTCACTACCGTGGCAGTGACGGTTGGAGTAGGACAGGGGCTCAGAATCAGAACGCTTGCTTCTTCGAAACAGCAGCCCCTTTCCTCTCTTCACTTGTGAATGCTGCCATTGCGCAATGGCATGAGGTTTGTTCTTCCTTGTTTCTTGCCGCTACCGCTAAATTGTCTATGATCGTTTGGAGCGACATGGTGTCCACTAGAGCCGACGCCAAACAAACAGGTCGCCAAAGGCAGCTTCACTGCTCTGAGCAGCCCGTTGCTTGCTCGATTGAACCTCAGGCCCCACAATCCGCCGACCGATCTGATAGCCCGCTCGAAGGGCCGACATCCCCGCAGTCGAAGACATGTAGACGCTGCATCATGATGATGGTGTTGGATGGCGGGAGCAATATCCATCCTCCGCAAACGACATGATCAGTTCTGCAATGAAAGTCTACCAGAATGATTGAGATATGAGGGGCGCCAGGGGCCTTACATGGTGCCCTGGCTGCACTGCATCTGTAAGTGCTTTGTTCATCATCGATTCAAGCCGGCCTGTTGATTCTAGACCAGAGCCATTGTCACTCAGTTCCGTTCGGACTTCACGAGTATGCATACAGTAGCCCTTTGAAATGCCAACTACCACGCAGTCATTGTAGGTTCCAGGTGGCCAAAAGCTCGATTTCATCGAGCGCCTGCTCCGAGCAATGTGAAATTAACAGTCGCTAGCAGAAACCTTGCGTCCTCATATCAACAGCGCTCCTTGTCAAACCAATTCGAGCCCCCTCTCCGGTCGATTTGTTCCGCGCCCTTTCTGATGTCAAACCCCCTCAGTCCACGACCGCCCGCACGTCCGCCTTACACGTCAAGCTTCGATGGAGAACAAAGTTGAAATGGGTATATTTAAGTAGCAATTGGACCCTGGCAGTATGTGGATACCGCCGTAACAAGGTGTATTTTTGCAAGATTCATCCAGTGATTGCAATGAGGAGTAGCTTGCATTGAATCTTGGACCATCATTCGCGCGATCAGAAACAGTGGTCACATGAGAATGGTGAGTCTGAAATGCTGGTGCACTGTCTTTACTCTTGGAGGCTTGTATTGGCGATGGCTTCTGGCGGCTCAATTAACCTGGCTGGCCAGTTCTTTTGGAGAAATGTCCGGGCTCCGGCATCTTGATCCAAGAAGGGACAGAATTTGATTCCTCTGCAAAGCACACACACCCCCATCCACCCCTCACCCTCCACCGTCAGCTCGCTCTCCCCCCAGATAAGCTGTTGCTACATGATTCAAATTTGCCTGACGCGCATTAGTTGTCTCTGAACCAAACATGTACACACCACTAGGGCAACTTTCTGGCGGCGTGACTGCGGCCGGCACAAAGAGGGAAGCCAAGCGATGTGGAAACGTGCATAAAGCCCTCGTAAGCCACAAGAGGCCTAGTAGCAAACTGTTGGATGAAGAGTTGATTCTAGAAGCTTGTCGTTCGGGTTTCAGCATTCAGTATTCACCGCCTCCGCTAATTCTATGCAGCTACGTATGTGGATGAAATAACAATCAGCGCAAACACGGTCAGTGCAGATACAATCAGTGCGGACGAAATCAGTGTTCCAAGACAGCATCAAGCAAGCCTTTGCGCAGGAGGCAAGTCCCCAGCTACAAACATGAAGGATTTTACTATGATAAGTAGGGGCCATGGCATGAGGTTTAAGTCTGTCACAACGTCAACCTTTGCCTTCGAAGAGAGTCACATCATTTCCGGCACTCTCCAACAGACGGCAAAAAGCCTATCGAACCGATCAACATAGCGCCTGCGCCCAGAGATACCTTTGGACAAGGGACAAAAACATGGCCGACTCCACTTGTATGACTGCGCCTGAAGTGCGAAGGTCTTTGGGCCTCCAGATGGTAGAGACATGGACGAAAAAGCCCATCGAACCGATCCACATAGCGCCTGTGCCCCAGAGATACCTTTGGACAAAGGACAAAAACATGGCCGACTCCACTTGTATGACTGCGCCTGAAGTGCGAAGGCCTTTGGGCCTCCAGATTGTAGAGGCTTGGACGAAAGCTCAATTGGCGCCGCTTTTGCTGGTAAGTTGCGAGGCTCGAACAAATATATATTTTGCATTCAAGTCCTGGATGTTTGCTCGTGCAATCCTACTGAACTCTTTTCCAGGTCCTTATAAGAACGACTATAAAAAGCATGGAGAATGGAAGACCCCAAGTCCTCCTGGAAATGGACAGACGCTCGGCATTCCGCACGGGGTGGCCCAAATTGCCTTGCCTTCCCTTGGAGCGTGGATACCTGCCACCCGATGACGATGATAACCACCTCTGGGACAGTCATGCTCAAAACGTTCACGCCATTCTGAAGAGCCGTGGCGTAAGCTTCACTGAGTGTCGGCTGTGCACGTCTTTCCACAAAGGATGCGAAGGGAAAAAATCCAAGACCTTGTTGATTGTATCTGATATTGACTATTCATCAAAGCAGTCTTGGAGGGAAGCTGTAGTGGACATTCGAATGTTCCTGCAACCGAAACATATCAATTGGGCGATCGAGATAGTAGATTACGAGGTCGCATATGCCATGGACCTGAAGACAAAGCCGATTCTTACTGACGAGGTCGAACTTATCGAGAAGTGGGATGATTTGATGCTGACCATCCCTCTCGAGCTAAGTGATCGTGACTGGCTAGCACTTGACCTTGTCCACAGGGTTCGGCGGGGGCGAGAGCATGCGGATTTCAAAGCAACAATTGTCATTACCGCAAAAGACGCAGACGACCCAGCATGGGAGTCCCAACTTACTAGCCTGCGTAGCTTGATTCCGGCTCAGTTTGATATTGAGCTGGGTTACGGCGAAAACATCTTCGCCGCCAAGAGGTCCCCCTCACCGGATAGTAGGGGCCGTCCTCAACCGGACGCCGCCTATTTGCCTGAGGTGCAAATGGGTTCAAGTTGTGGTCGCGCCAACTGTAAAGGAAGTGGGACTATGGGAGGTGCAATCGCGCTTGAGTTCTCGAATGGAGAAGCACTCGGAGGCGAATTTGGAATCACGTGCAGCCACGTCGTAACAAAGGGGGAACTGAAAGATTCAAGTAAGAAATTACCTTCATCATTAAGATTCTTCACTAACCTCAATAGATGCGAATGCCTGGCTGGGGCCTGACCACAAAGACCTTCAAGGCGGCAAAGCTTCTGTCGTCTGCCCATCGGATGATGACAATTCCGCAACTTTACGCGGGTATGATGAACAAATTGACCTTTATAAAAAGGCAGGCAAGGGGTATACCGAGGTTCAGAGAATGATAAACAGAGCAAAGGAGGCACGGCAAGATGCATCACAGTCACAACGCAAGCTTGGACCCGTCTTTGCAGCTTCGAACCAACGAACTATCTTGAACCATCGTTATGATCCCCAGATCGCGAAAAAGCCCGCTGGTTGGTTTAAAACCACTCTGAAATGGATGTCAGACTGGGCGTTAATCAGGGCCACCCTTAGAAATGCAATGGCAACACTCCCACCACTCACCCCTGGCAACATAGGGCTTCAACCGGAGTCACCCACATCAAAATATGCCTCCGTGTCACCGTTCCGACACTACGATGTTACCAAATGTGGGAGGACAACAGGGTGGACTACTGGTACAATCAGTGCGGCCAAGTCAGTGATTCGGTATCGTTCACCGCATACAGAACAAGATCCGGAGCTTAATCCGGCCGTTGAGGCGTGGAATGAGAATCCAGGCCATGAATTATCTGGAGCGCAAAAAGAGAAAGAGGAGGAGGAGGAGAGGAAGAACGAACGAGAAAGACAAGAAGCGGAAGACAAGAGATGGGGACGCATGACGAAGGAAAAGAGACAACTTGAAAAGAAGAAATCTAAAGTGCTTGACGAAATTTCGGTGGGATATAGTATTATCTCAAGCAAGGAGCTCGAGAATTTCGCAGAGAAGGGAGATAGTGGTGCCCTAGTGCTACTTCGCCAACTTCAGGCGGATGGGATCTCGGTTATTGTCGGTATTCTTTTCGCCGCGAATGAGTTTAGTAGGGTATCACACATGATGCCCATGGATTTGGCCGTTGAGGACATTGAGCGGGTGACCGGGGGCACAGTTACCAGACCAGTTCATATTGGAATGGTGTAACTCTAGTAGTAAGTTGATTCTATATCGAATCAGAAGGGAAGTGACGTTTTGGACTCTGATCCTCTGGTCATGGAACCGTTTTTTGGAGTTGGTAATTGGAGTTTGTATCTGTAGTTGATTTCTTTAGTTGGGTTCCCGGGAGCAAGTGTGAAGAAGGCAGTAATGGTGGGGAGGGGACGCCGCTTTATGTGATATTTTGGCGCCCCGCTTGTAGTATTATTTGATTTAGATCCAGTTTCTTCTCTTTCACTAGATGACGAGTGGCTTCCTAGCCAAGTGCAAAAAATGACCATCAGTCACAGCCTACTAGCTCCAAACTCGTGGATTGGGCTAGTTCTTTCTTTGTATTTGGTTGCTTTGAGCGACGGCTTGGGGATGCGCGTGTAGTTGGAGAGCGCCACTTTCGCCATGTTCTTTCACGAAAAGGACCGCACAACCGAGCCTTAGCTATTTCATATAGTCATCTTTGTTACTCTAGACAAATCTGTCGGTCCCGGCGCGGGTCGCGCAACAGTTGTGGGACCGAGGGGTCGGTATGACAGTCATCAACGATGCGTGGTGGAAGAAGATCTTCGTCTCAAAATGCGAAAAGCCCCCGCGTCTCCAAGGAATGACCTCTAGTGCCTTCTGATTAGTCCTTCGGGTGGACCTGGACGAAAGAATCGAGGAATCGAGCACATGGGGTTTTGTGGCGAATAAGAGTGCTGTAGTCGCACCGTGTGGAAGAACCGGTGCAGGGTAATAAATGACTTTTATCTACACAGGATGGTCGGTGAGGTGTACCTGGAGCCTGAAATTCCCAATCTCATTGCGCATCCATGCCATCTGGCAGCTTTCTCCACAATTAGAGCCTGATAGAGTTTCTACGTAGTGCGAGTCGTTGATGAAAACCGACATGAATCGAACGAAAAGCACATGTAGCTCACCGTTACAGCTCCAACTCCCCAACGCTCTTCCTTCACCTTGCCTCAAATGGACGATCCAAGACCATGGTCCGTGTCGCCTGATCAATCCTAAAAGCTCCCAAGTCGAATGGGTCTTTACAAGGCGCTTCCGAACTAATTTTCTGCTCTTCCTCCCTCGTGATTGGCGTCATCCAAATCACCCCCTCCAGATCCTGTGTACGATTTCGACTAACGAATGGCAACCGCGGCCTCGAAAACAGGGCCCGGATCCTGGGATCGACGAACCCTTCCCCCATATTCCTCGGGGTAGGGGAAAAGGTACGGTGGCTTCCGCCCGAGACATCGACGTCTGCACCGGCGTCTAACAATAGCATGACAGTCTGCACAACGCCGGTGCCCCAATCTCCAATCTCCAGCGCCATCTGCAACGGTGTCAGATTCTCACAGTCAATTACTTCATCTTGAACACGTGCCCCTGCGTCTAGCAACTGTGATACCAGGTCTGGCAAGCTGTTTTGCGAGGCTATATGTAGGGCGGTGATGTTGGGTTTGTAAAGTGGCACATTGACGTCCTTGAGGTGCGAGATTAATAAATGCGCGACTTCTAGTTTTGAGTTTGTCATTGCTGCTGCGAGGGGTTGATGGATACTCGTTCGATATGACCATTCCTTCATTGGCGGGGAGATGACGATTTCTGCACCGGCGGAGAGCAGGAGTCGGACCATGGAGGTGTAGCCCCATAAGGCGGCGTTGCGGAGGACGATGAAGAAGTCTTCCTTTTCCTGTCCTTTTTCTTCTCCGCCTGGAATGTCAGAGGATGTGTATCTGTGGTTTACGTCTGCGCCGAATTGGAGGAGCTTTTTCGCCAGGATTATGTCATTTGTGTGAACGGCGTAGATCAGTGCGTTGCCTTTGGCATGTTTTATGTTGTCTTTTAGGAGGTACTCTGAGAGCAGACGATGGAGTTTCTGGCTCGTGCGGGAGAAGCTGCTGATGGATTTTGAGCTGTCTAGGAAGTCTGCAATGTTGAGCAGAAGCTCTGTTGGTAGCTCCAGCAGATTTTTGATCGCCATATGGATCTCGACGGAGCTTTGAAATGTTTGGGTTGCTGTTGTATTGCGTCGAGTTTGAGTTGAAGGTTGAAACTACACCCAGGCAGCAATGGTGGTTGGTAGCTCGACTGAGACTAACCTCATTTGTTCACCGCACGTTCAACATCTGCAGGCTTGTCCTTTAGCCGTAACAAAGTTCCCATTAGGTGCACTAATACTTTGATGTTCAAAATCAAACAGTGGATAGGAAGGAAGCCGGCTAATAAGATTGGGTACCTATCAATCTCATCTTGGAAATGAAGAAGATCGAACAAAAGAACAATGTAAATGGCCCAAGAGAGTTAAGCTCTCGTGGTGGCGAATTGTCGGGAACAAAGATCGTAATCAACATAGCATAGAATCGTAGATTTTGGTCGCCAGAAATTGATACCTAGCCACCAAGATGACCACTCTCCGCAGAAAACTGGCATCATACTAGACGGCTTGTTATGGGTTTGATTATCGATTTTGGAGGCGACATAATGTTCTGTGTGTCTCGAGGTTCCTTCACCACGAGAGTTAAGTTTACATGGTCTCCCTTGTTTATAGCGCCTACTAATACGGAACCAGGATGCTCTACTCTTGAAGTTTCTCTTGGCAAACTTCATAATCCAAGGGACCGAACGGCGAAGGTGAACATGAAGCTCTACACCTTTCCAGTATTCTCTTCGAGAAAATTTTGAATCGATTGTATGACATCTTCATCTCCGACAGGCCTGAAATGTCCAAGTCTATGTGTCATTTTAAGCGTGACACCCGCATCCCCCTTTCTAAACTGATCGGCCAATTGCTCTGTCTCCTCTGGTTTGGCAATCTTGTCAGCTTTATCCTGAATCAGCAGCACAGCTAATCCTCGAACCCATTTTTCTTCAGCCATTTTGCTTTCGAGTACAATCTCAGGCGACAGCTGTATACCGGATCTCATCCCATCGACCAGAGACAGGGGGAACGAGTTTTGTGCACAAAATTGGCGTAGCAATGCTGTAGATTGCAGCGGCGGATTTATGGCCACCAAAGACGGACGTCTGCCCGGTGAATCTAAGATGGATCGTTCGAGGGAAAGCATCATAATGAACGCCGTAGCCCCTACTGAATGGCCGATCAATGCCGCTATCTCTTTTCCTTGGCCTGTCTCTGTTTCTATCATATGCTTTAGTACGGCAATGAACTGTGGCACAGATGCTTCATCTCCTTCTGACAGCCCATGAGCACCCTGATCAAACGCGAGAATCCTGAGATGTTTAAAAGTAGCCAGCTTTTTGATGATTGGAACCAAAAAAGCTGCCGATGTGCCGAAACCATGGGAGAGAATGACGGTCCGGGTTGCTTTTGGATTCCAGCAATATGTTTGAATCTTTGTTCCGTCGACGATTGTGTGGGAACGATGCGATTGCATGAGAAAATCTGCTTCTCGTTGTCGGGCTTTGTATCTCGGTTGTCGCAGGAGGACCGACAGAGCTTGCTTGCACCGTTCTTCATATTCTGGACTCAATGTACAAGCATCGGATCCCGACTCTGTCGTTTCCGGCCTTTGCTCAATCTGATTCTTGACCTGGTCCAGACGCAGGAGGAGTTTCTTCTGGTCATCCATGTATTTTAGACGTTGTTGTAGGTAAAATAATAGAGAACTGCAGGTTGAAGGGCCTCGGACTTCGGAGAAAGCACAAACCTTGCTTTTAGCCCCTGCAGTATAACAGAACCAGGATGTTCTCGTTTGGGTGGGAGACCTAAATCACGTGATGGAAGTGAATGCCGAGGTGTAATTCAGCCCATTATCAGCTTGCATCGACTTACGTTCCTACTCGCCGGATGCCATTTTCCCATGCAACTGGAATTGGTGAAAGGTCCTCGCGCCAAATGCCGTGGTACATGCTACAGTAAAATCCAGGCCTATCGGCTGCCAAGCCGCCATCGCTATCAAGTAAACCTCGGCCGGTTGATTGACTGGGACATTGCTTCCACAAACCTGACTGGGGGTCGATTACAATCCCCTGCGTAGCGGACGACTCTAAAATTACACCAAGTCATAAAGAATGACGGCTCAAACATACAAAATGTTTGTCGGTGGGGAAGAGCAGGTAGGAAACCTTGAATTGTTAGTCAGCGTCCCCTCTTCTCTCCACCTATCTAATTTCTTTCAGAATACCAATCGAAGATCCAGCAACCGGACAAGTCTTTGCTCATTGTCACGCGGCATCGAACGAAGACGTTAATGCAGCTGTTCAGCTCGCCTACGATGTCTTCAAATCCGGCATTTGGTCAAAGACACCTCGACATGCACGAGCCGATGTGCTTGACAAGATTGCTGTATTGCTCACGGCCAATCTTCCACGGCTTATCGAGTTGGAAGTGCGACAGACTGGCCGTGCTATAAGGGAAATGAATGCACAAGTCCCGACGCTCGTCAAATGGTTCAAATACTATGCTTCATTGGTACGAACCGAAGAACGGTCCGTGCTCCCTACCGTGGGTAAACTCCACAACTGGATTGATAGAAAGCCCTTGGGAGTCGTTGCTCAAATCACACCGTTCAATCATCCGATGCTCATTGCAGTCAAAAAGATTGCCCCAGCGCTGGCAGCTGGGAATTCGGTCATTCTAAAACCTTCTGAGCTGACGCCATTGACGAGTATCGAGTTGGGCAAGCTGATGCAAGAAGCTGGTTTGCCGAAAGGTGTATTCTCTGTTCTCCCAGGAGATGGGCCGATTACCGGAAAAGCACTGGTGCAGAACCCATTGATCAAAAAGGTCGATGTGACTGGAGGAACGCCTGCCGGAAAAGCGATTGGAGCCATTGCTGGAGGGAATCTAGCACATTTCACCGCGGAATTAGGGGGCAAGGCTCCGCTCATCGTCTTTGAGCAGGGGAATGTCGACCTTGCAGTCAATGGCATCGCTTTTGGGTCTTTTATTGCTTCGGGACAGACTTGCGTTGCCGCTACCCGAATCATTGTCCAAAACTCGATTCTGTCGCAAGTCGTCGAGAAGCTGAAACGCAAAGCAATTTCTATTGAAAAGAGGATGGGTTCGCCCAAAAATGTTGAATCCATGATGGGGCCACTTGTATCAGCAAAACAGCTTGGAAATGTGGAGAAATTGGTCGACGATGCTGTCAATGCTGGCGTAACAACAGTCGCTGGTGGTCGACGAATGACTGGAACTTCGGAACTGGATGGGACGGATTTTTCAAAGGGTTACTACTATCCTCCAACAATTTTGACCGATGGTACTAGTACCAAGATCACTGACACACGAATCTGGAAGGAAGAGGCATTTGGTCCGGTCGTTGTTGTCGTGGGATTTGAAACCGAGGAGGAAGCACTCCGGTTTGCAAACGATAGTGAATTCGGCCTTGGTGCTGCAATATGGACGCAAGACTTATCCCAAGCTTATCGCGTCTCGGAGGAGATTGAATCGGGCATATGTTGGGTCAATACACATCACAGGAACGATCCTAGTAGTCCGTGGGGAGGTATCAAGAACTCGGGTGTGGGGAGCGAGAATGGCGTTGGTAAGTTTCCTCGCTCCATGAATAGAACAAGACTCACCGAATTTTAGATGCATATCACGCTTATACAACGACCAAAAGCACAATCATCAATTATGCCTCTGTCGAAGAAGGCCTTGCAAGTGATGATTGGTTCAGGGAGGGTGAGGGTGAAGTTAGATACGGGTAGATGCAGCTCTCAACCGGGCACATTGATCATCATATCGATTTCAATACCTAACATGCACTGACTCTTGACCAAAAATTGTCACTCATGACAACCACCCTCCTGCCACCCTTTCGCGCCCTGAGTATAACGTCCAAAAATAATCTCCCCCAGCAGCACACTCCCCGTCACAGCGAAAAAGAACCCGACATTATAAGTCATCACCGCCAGCATCCTAAAACCAAGTAAGCAAGCATCTCCAACACCAATCACCAAACTCACAAAATATACCCAATCAACGCTCTAATAAATTCCAACACTCCCCTAATCCCATCCTTTTTAAAACTCCAAGCCCCACTAGGTATCCAAAATCCTCCCGATGATGCTTTCCCTCTTTCCTTCTCTTCCAGCTCCATGACATGTGGATCGGGGCTAAGTGGCTCAATCTCCTCCGTATCAGCGATAGGAGCCCGCTGTGTTCGTAACGATTGACTCCAAGCTCTAACATGCCCTCGTAATCCCGTCGCGGGTTCTGCCTTTCGTACTATCGGTCGCGGATACCCGATCTCACTGTCTTTCCACCTCATCTCAAGTTGGCTCTTGAGCGCTCCGAGAAACCGGTTCAGCATGCCAAGAAAGAAGAGGAAGAATATCGTCAGGACATAGGTCGCCGGCGTCGTGGTTGTCCATTCTGTAAAGAAAAGTGTGACGCGTGTGTTGATGGAGAAGGTTGAGGCCATGCCGGGCATTGAGTTCATCGAGGGCATCGAGTTCATCGAGGCCATCGAGGTAGATGCGTGCATCATCATTGTGTGGGAAGCGTGAGTCGTCATTGTTCTAACCCCTGTTTACTTTTGATATACTTGGTCCTACTAGCCCCAAATCAAAACGAATGTGCGGTCGCGATCTTAAGAGCTGGAAGCAATATGTCTAAATCTAGGAGCATGGGAACTTGCAAGTAGATATAAGGTAGCTACAAAGAGAACGTAATACATCAGCTGTTGGCTTGTAAGACGGCGTCTCACTAGGTATTGCTTGGCATGTACCGTGGTGGCTCGGGCGATGATGAGCAAGTTTGCGCCGGTATGTGCTTATTCGCTAGTTGCGGTCCCTATCATAAGGAATCTAACTTGTCAACAAGATAGTATTCAATGTCAAAGTGAGAAGTGTCGTAGAAGTGCAAGAGGCACTATACAGCGACTTTTATTGTATAATAGTGAAAACTTTCATCAGTGTATGTGTCTATGAAAATTCTATAGCATTCACAAGAATTTGGAAAACACTCGTAGCAGCAAAACACAACGTCTGTAGGAATACGGTGCAATTTCCTACAGGACTCTGGGCGACTGCATGCAGTCAAGACATGCCCGAAAAGAGATGTCTAAGTGTCTCAATTTCCATCGCTGAGACGACTAGAAACCAAAGTGCCGGAACACCTGCTCGTGTAGATGTATTGAGTTGATTTGATTCGTATCCCATTCTAAGTGGCTATCGACGCATTCACCAACCAAATGTCTCAGTATGCAGCGCGATCTCGTCGGCCTCCCCATTTAGAACACGGCGCTGCGCTTTCGATGCCATGTTCGACAAATCCGTCTTCATGCTCTCCGGTCCGCAGCCTGCAAGAGTTATCAGTTCCAACTTTCGACAATGTTTGCCACGTAAGTGGCTAGGTACCTACCAACTACGAATATTCTGCGACCGGATAACATTGTTGGAAGCAACTCTGGCAAAAACGGTCGTCTGTGATGAATTTGTCCGCGTTCTATTGAACGAACGAGTGCAATCTTCTCATCTGGTGTATCCAGGACTGACGTCGAGGGTGTTGGGCTAGGCTGTTCGGTCACATAAAACTCCAAATTTACGAGACCCGCATCAACCATTGACGTCACTTGGCTCAACTCCTCTGAAACCCATTCGAGATGTTTCTCCTCTCGTACCATCCAAATCAGGTGTATGCTTCTTGTTAAGGCGGAACCTTCAGACATTCGAATGGCAGCCTCCGTCATCAATGGTAGACAAACTGAGATGCCGCCGCCTCCAGCTACAAGAATCAGCTGATCGTATCTCTTTGTGATGTCGACGACAATGCCGCCATATGGCCCATCGATGTGTACGTCGTGATGAGACTCGATGGCTGGAGTATCTTGGTTCAAAGAACATTCTAGATCCTTGGTTATCCCTCCGTATGATCTAATGTAGAATCTCAGAGTTCGGTCATCTCTGTTCTTTTCTCCTTTAGGTGATGAGTATTGAGATGTTGAGGCGATTGTGAAGGGATGATTTTGGAGAAGTGATAAGTGCGGAAATCGGAGCCAGCAGTGCTGGGCTGGTTGCCACTTAAAATCTGCAGGAACGATAACATCTACCTTTGTCATGCCACCTTCTAAGACTGTGAAATGGGCGGGGAATCCTTGGAACCAGCAACGCCGTATGTTGAAAGTCTGCCATTTAATAAAGGCTCTCCCAGCTACCGAAGCTAGATAGATGGCTATTGAGGCCCAAAGGTAAACCCACGAGTCTAGCTGATTGCCTGCATGCCAAAACATGGTTGCCAGATAGACAATCCAAAGTGGGATATGCAGGCGGTAGAAGAGATTGTACCAGCGTTTTCGGATCCATGGGATAGACAAAACGCAAAGACCGACGAGTATTCCGAGAGGTGGTGTTCCGGTGTACTAAACAACGTCAGTTTCAACTTGTAGGGGGACGGCGGAAGCGCACCTCATATCCGCCAGGCTTGTAATACTGCTTATGGAGTTGTTTCGTGCCTCCATCTTTCAGCGGTGCAACAATAAATGGAACGGTGTGAACAATGCTTAGAAACAAACAAATGTAGCTACTATAGCGATGGAGGACATTCAACTTTTCATGGCTCACTCCGGTAAGCATAGTCACGAAATTGACTTTTCCTGATAAGGCGACAATGATGGGGGTCAAAGCGGTCGCCATTAGACCCGTTCTTACGGCGAGGGGAGGAGACCCATACCCGCGATGACCTCGATAATATGGTCGTTCAAAGAATGTTAGGAGGAGCAGGTACAGGCAAGTTATCAGCAAGAAAATGAGCATTCCCACCGAAGGGAGCCGAACCGCATCCGCAAGACGACCATGAACATGCCTATAGCTGATGAATCTTACAGCAGCAACCGCTTTGCCCCTCAAACTTGTTCCTCGAGCATCGTCGGTCACGAGATGTGGCGAGCTGCGATTCTGGAAGACTCGAAATATGTAGGAGACGCTGGCTAGGAAGATGGCAACGATATAGTACCACGTGGTGTAATGACCGTATAGAAACTGAGCTGCATATGACACCTGGGCTTGTGATGCAGTGTGAGCTGCTTCAAATGCAAGACATGCGTCGCTGTTGCATCGCGGGTCGGACAGGGGAAGATGGGTGACATTCGTCGACGTGGAGCTCGGTCCCATGTCCATGGTGACGGAAAGGGTCTTGACAACCTAGGGAATCAGCGACATGGCATTTGGACATGTAATGAGCAAACACGCATATTTGAATTGCGCATTCGGATCTCCAGAGACTTGGGAAAGGCTAGACTAGTGAAGGCTTCTCTGCGCCAGAAAGGCTACTTCAATCACAACCGAAGATTGGTCACCAGTAATGTCGAGGAATAGCTGGAGGGGCACGCAAAATCCTTGCTGTAATGCATTAGTAGTCAGTGCCCATCTGCCGTTTAGATGAGCAGATATTTGATTTGTACCGTTCTCGCTTTGGTGGAATGGGTCGGCAATCGTTCTTGATTGGCTCTTGTAACAATACTTGCTCAAACATGCTCGACTCTCAATAGCAACACTAAGTTCGCGCTGGGCCTAATCTTAACATAAAACAAGCTGTCTTGATCGACTCGGCAAAAAGTCACAGCAGTTATCGCTCTAGGTTAGCGGTCGTATCAGACGAGTTCGAAGCTTGATGAGTGCCATAGAAATATCCAGGGATACATGGGGTCGAGGTTTCCATAATTCATCAAATGCGCAAACTCGAAACCATGCTTGGAATTACTCAAAGCCCGTGACAGAGCTCTTGTAGTCTTTCTTGATCAGTTCTGTCCAGGCTGTGACATTGATTCTAGGCCTAGAATGAGGAATGTGCTTCCTGTTTTTTTGAATACCTGCAAGTCAGTCGAGATGTGTCTATGCAGGTCGGTCGAGATGAATCCACGTAGGTCGGAAGTGCCAAAAGGGTTCGAAGAGACAAAGGATATTAGAACCGTGGTGGGACGTGTTTCGCGACGCTCTCGATGGTCTTAGAAACGACGTATTCGCGTGGCTCTGGAATAGTTGTTCTTCACCAATATGTTTGACAAAAGCAAGGAATGTGTTCCCTAGCGACCAGACGAAAAGCCAAGATATTAATAGTCAGTATATAAAAGGAGAATCGAAGGTTAATGAACTCATGCGCATATCTGTAACTGAGACATGTACCACAACTATGAATGGAAAAAGTCACAGCTATAGATGTAGGTATAGTCATGTCGGGAGGTAGTCAGTAGGTCGAAATAGGATTTGAGCGGACCTCCCGCTGGCGGGCGATGCCAAAGTACCTATGAAATTGCCCAGAAACAGTCACGATGTCCAGGGGCAAGCAAAGATCTTGCGGCTCGATCTCGTCCTGTATGGGGGCCCGTTCGCGACGGGAAACAGCGGCACGAACCTTCATCCTTGGCCGCCCACTGTTTCTCTCGTTATGATTGATGACTGTTATTGTTGGGCCACGGAGTAGCATCGGTTTCATAGCGCTATGGTAACGAGTGGATTCCACACCTACATTGTCACCAAATCCATTTGTCAAAAGTCCCATCTTATATTAAGCACGGTACCTCGCAGAGGGCGCTGATTGGTGGGAAGGGAAGAAGTTACGTTGTTGGCCGCTGACTTTTCACGCAAAATTCTTCTGGTGCCCTTGAGCCAATAATCGGTGAGCCGCCCGGTGGCTGGCGTGACCACAGCAGTCTAGCTCCTCTCATCGTAATCTAACGCGAAATTTTCTTCGGCTTCTAATTTTGGTGCCATAACCACCACAGACAAAGGGAAATCGAGTTTTGAAACCGCTGACGTGATAAAATCCCTCGGCTTTCGTCGGTGAGACTCTTCGCGGTGTTATTCAGAAACTGCCCGTCGGGTGTGGGTCTCAACCTTCTCTATTCCCTGTGTGCCACGCCACAGGAACAATGTCGCAATGCATCGTAGAATTCACGTGGGCATCTCACGATCGAGTCGTGGCAAGGAAACTTCTTGAAATCTAGTGAAAATTTCTTCAGATTAAAATTCTATATAAAGCCTCGAGTCTCGCGTTCCAAGTGCTATTGCACATCACATCAAACAAGCTCACAATCACAAGACTCTTGATACCTCTACTTCAAGTTATCACTACCATCTTCACAAAACCAAAGTCGATACCGATTCTATCCAATCAAAATGCCCGCTCAGATCTACAACGCAAGCAACAACTCCTCCGCTGAGGGCGTCAACAAGCCTGAACCACACGGAGCCAAGAAGATCTGGAAGTCCATCAAGCAAGCCGCCATCGAGCACCACAAGAGCGTCAACGAGGCCTACGCCGTCTGCTATGGTCAGGGTCTCCGCATCGCGTGAACACCACACGCAGACTCACAAATCTCTTTCCACCACCACTTTTAAACCAACCTACACTCCCAGACTGCAAGTCTGAACTATCCAGCGCCCCCGAGCTCTGACTGGGCGCGTTCAAATTGCGGGATGATGCTCTCATGAGCATGGAATTTTCGGGTTGGACCTGTTGAGCAGGTTGATTGGGGGAGCGAGCACAACACACAACACACATACCAAAAGTTTTTGATTGATTGCGTTTATTTCCAAAAGCACTATACCATAACGGCTGCATATATACACGAAGAGAGACATGGATTTAATAGAGGGTGGACTTGGACGATTAGTTAATGTATATTTGATGGAGAATAAAAATAAAGTTGGATAAATTCCCATCTCATTAACAGTGATTGTCGTGTTGTGCTATACGTTGCAGTAAGGGCCGGGGGCATTTCTTTGCCATAAAAGTGAGTTATTTGAACATTTTCAGTGCGAAATTTTATCAATGATTTATGAACCCTTTAACCGGCCTTCGTGGCTTCATGGTGATCTTGCATTTGACACACGGAAATACGTTCGATGTGGAAAAGAGTACTGAATTCACCACTACAAAATCCAATCTTCCTCAAATATATGCAACCTAGGGGACTAGCAAAATATGTAATAAATGCTGGCGATTGTGTAACCCCAAAATTAAATGCACAAGCAGCGAAATGAAGAGAAGCTTGAAGCGTATCGCAATTCATAACTATGAAGCAGCTTTGTTATCAGGAAATGACTGAGGATCTACGCAGCCACTTACACAGCCATTGCGTTCAAGAGAACACGAAGCTTTCGCCGGCTTCTTTACTGATAAGTCTACGAGAGAGTGGCGCAATGAGCCTGCTGTGCCATGATTGAGGTGCCTCTTGAATAACTCTTGAATATCGGGGCGGAGTCAGATTGGATGCACATGAACCGCGAACTCACCCGTGAGGCGACATGAACTAGAACAACGACGAGATTACTAGCATTGCTTTGCCCGACAGACAATCAACTGGATATAATAATTTTGTCATTGGCCGTCCATGGGTCGTCTAGGCAGCTATACCGGGGATTGTGTTAGATTTGGGGGCTCTCATCTACCTCGCCGCAAGACTGCATTTAGCTCAGCCTCTCCAAACTTTCGGCCTCACGGTCGTCTATGCCGCATCTGACATTTCGCCCCGACTTCTCTATGATCAAATCTTTTATAAAATGGTGTCTGCGGGATTTAAATTCTATTGCAAACTTCATTTGTATCACTTTTACTTAACTCATTCTTATCGACTCAAAACATGCGTCTGTTACATTTCGAAAACGGTGTATTCGACGAGGAGAAGCTCACCTTGGTGGAATTCCCAGGTGGAGACATTCCCGAATACGGCATTCTGTCGCATACCTGGGAAACAGAAGATGAAGAAGTCTCTCTAAACGACATTATGGAAGGAACGGGGCGACAAAAGTCAGGTTTCAAAAAAATCCGATTTTGCGGTTCAAAAGCACATGAGGGCCTGCGATACTTTTGGATCGATACTTGCTGTATCGACAGATCAAACAAGCCAGAACTTGAAGATGCTATTAATTCCATGTTTGGCTGGTATCAGAGAGCGTCGATATGTTATGTTTACCTTGCGGATGTTGCCAAAAAAGATACCCGATTCGACTATTCATCGTGGGGTCGAAGCGATTGGTTCTCGCGAGCATGGACTCTGCAAGAACTGCTCGCGCCTCAAGCTCTGGAGTTCTACTCGGCAGATGGACAACTTATTGGAGATCGGCGAACACAAGCTGTGCAACTCGTCAAGAGCACCGGCATCGATGGCCGTGCTTTTCACGGCCGCTCATTATCCAATTATAATGTGGCTCAACGTCTGCGCTGGGCAGAAGGCAGATCAGCAACAAGAGAAGAAGATTTGGTGTATTGTCTACTCGGACTCCTTGACCTACAAATGCCTATCGAATATGGGGAAGGATTGGACAAAGCTCTGCTGCGCCTTCAGCAACGCATCGACGAGTCGCAAAAGTCCAAAAATCCAGCCTTTCGATCAATGCGGAAATTACTTGGAACCCAATCAAAAAGCGGACCCATAAGTAAGCACAGAATGCATATCGCCACACGGTGAAGGGTCGTAAGAGTTGACTTTTACTTACTGTTCTCCTAGTCTTGATGCCCGAATTAGAGCGACTAAATAATCGCTCGATGATACGACCGACCAAAAGTCCCAACGTAAGCGGCATACCCTAAGCATATAGATTGATCAATTACTGAATAATAAGCAGCGGGCTCCGTTCTACAAGGACACGGATATCGATGAATTGCTTCGAGTGGAAAATGGCCATGCTGGAGTAGCTTCCGGCCTTGCCGCTACAGGCGAAACTTTAAGGGTGACTGGAGAAGGGTTGAATGCTACCAGTTCGCTACTTGCTCTATTTTGAACAGCTGTAACGCTTGTTGCTCATTTTGGGGACTTTGGGTATCTGTTTTACTTTCCATGTCGGCGTCCGGTGCGTTGGCGACAGTGTAGATTTTCCTGTAAATTTCAAGTCATAGTTCTTTTTGGTAGTAGGGTTATCGGGGTGTATTTTGGGAACCTCCGTGTTAGACATCATATACTCTAGATTTTTTTTTATTGCAATCCACAAAGGATGGGTTCGTTGCCGCCCTTTCAAAATGTGAGACCAAGGTAGAGATCTATTGTCTTCGAACCCTTCATGAGTTCTCTATATCTCGGCAATTATCGAATAGCATAAGCCCCATTAAGGCTTTAAGAGGGCAGAGAATGGAATGAAAACTAGACTAGCTGTTACCGCATTGGGAATCTCATGATATGGCGTCATGATTGCAGTGAAGCGCTTAGAGGTAAACGTCATAAATTAGAATGTTCTTTCCTAGGACTTAAACTCAAACCAATGGTCAAGCATTAACCGTGTACTATGTGACTGCGTTTTTGAAGGCTTAGAAAGCGATCAAAATCTAGACAAGAGCACTTCAACAATCTTATCCGCTATTACTTAGACTTCGACATTGGTGTCGCATAAAGCAAATCTTTCGGTCTGCCTCTTTGCACGAGTGAGCTAGCTGAGCATCCTCCGAAATCGCAAAACACGTGGCTACACACCAAGAAAGTGCCCAGCATCTGAATGCCTAGAGCTCGCCACACTATTAGACAATTGCCTGTCGTGTACCTTGAGAAGTTAATCAATAGGTCCTTATGACGTGCCCCAAAGTCATACGGTCTTGGAGGGGGAGTCGCCACGCTTTGCAGCACAATACAGTAATTTAAAAAATAGTCACCATAACTACGTCTCATGATTCGGTCGAAGCTTCTAGACCCGTGGAGAAAAGATTATTCACATGACCGGGTCTATGGCGGTCCAATCATAAGTCGTCGTTGGCAAGCTGCGTTCTTTGTGCGGAGAACCAATCAATGCTTACCCCACTGCGCGGTTTGTGCGAGAGGGTCTATGATCCCTGATCTACGTACTGCGATGTTTTCGCGGTGCAGGTATATAGCGACATATGTGCGACATGTCGTCCAATTGAGTCACCCAGTATTCCTAATCAAATATCATGCTGAGACTGAGGGGGGATGTTTGAGTAATGTGTGAAGGCTTGGAACGCACTTGTCCCGCAACTGGGGCCTAGCCACTTCACCCGCAAGCCGTATTTGAGCCTGCCGTCCTCTACAGAAGCCCGAATATTAGATCAAAACATTCAACCTATATTACATCATGAATTCTTTAGTCGTTTTTGTATCGAATCTTCACTGCCCGTCTTGCGTATCCCATGTTCACGACATCTTGTCTGGCCTGGATGGAGTCACTTCACACGCAGAGGTCTCTCTGATCAATCAGACGATACGCGTCAACTTTGAAAGCAAAATCATCAAGGGTGATGCTATCACTGAAGCTTTACTCGCGGCTGCGTTCGACATACAACATATCGCTCTCTACGATAACGAGGACAGATTAATTGAAGAGCACGACCTTTCTAGCAACATCTCCACCGACAGTACGATCATCCCCACCAATAGCGCACACATAGAGAACTGCAAAGCATGTCAAAATGAGTTGGAAGAAGGGGGGACGTCCGCAACACTCCAGAGCCAGAAGCTCGGTACAGAAGACGACAAGAACCCGACCGTTATCGAAATCAACGATCCATCCGCGCTCGATTCGTCGCTCATATACAAAGCCTCTATTTCCATTGAAGGGATGAGTTGTGGTAGCTGTAGTGGCAAGATTACTGCCACACTACAACAGCTCCCGTTCGTCACAAAAGTTGCCATCGATCTGTTGACGAATAGCGGCTCCGTCGAGTTTCATGGAAAGAAGAATCTAGACACAATCTTGACAGAGATTGAAGAAGTGGGATACTCTGCATCACTTGTCGAGCTGGTGGAACCGAAACAGCAGCACAGCATTGCGTACAAGGCATCTCTTTCAATTGAAGGCATGACTTGCGGGAGCTGTGTTGGAAAAGTTACTGAAGGGCTACAAGAACTTTCCTTCGTCACCAAGGCTATGGTAGATTTGGTGAACAACAGTGCATCGGTAGAATACCAAGGGGACACAAAAAATCTGGACGAGATTTTGGAGAGGATCAGCGATCTTGGGTATCAGGGCGCTGTGATTGACTTGACCGAGACGACGCAACGTAATGCACCGACTGAGCGGATCATTGATATACAAGTTGCTCATATGCACTGCCATCGATGTCCAGAGAGGATCATGAAGGTCTTATCTGAGTTGCAATCCAATGCAGGGGCACCTCCTCGCTTTCAAGTTACCAAACCGCCAACTCTCAAGGAGCCCAGGGTACAGATTCGTTACGAGCCATCTCTCTCCGAAGGAATATCGATTCGTAACTTCATCTCGACTATCCAGTCCGTGGATACATCCTTTTCAGTCAGCGTGTACCACCCACCCACACTCGAAGAACGCTCAAGACGGATCCAGCAACGAGAGCGACAAGCTATCATGTGGAGGCTCTTATTCACTGGGATAGTCGCAATACCATCATTCATAATTGGGGTTGTATATATGGCCTTGGTCCCAAAAGACGATGCCACAAAGATGTGGTTTGAAGAACCCATCTGGGCTGGAAACGCGACGCGCATGGAGTGGTCTCTACTCATCATGACGACGCCAGTCATGTTTTTCGGGACGGATATTTTCCATCGTAGAGCATTCAAGGAAATCTGGGCCATGTGGAAACCTGGAAGTGCTGTCCCAGTGTTGCGTCGCTTCTATCGCTTTGGCAGTATGAATATGCTGATTAGCGTTGGTACCATCGTCGCATATTTTTCGTCGCTGGCGGTTCTCATCATGAATGCGACGCAAACTACTGATATGCATCATTCGTCGCGCATGTCATCGTCGTACTTTGACGTCATTACATTTCTCACGTTTTTCATCCTTTTGGGTCGGTACCTAGAAGCATACAGCAAAGCGAAGACTGGAGATGCAGTGGCCATGTTGAGCAAGCTAAGACCAAGTCAAGCCATGCTTGTCGGAAAAGACGGTACGATTCAAGAAGTTCCCGTCGATCAATTGGAAGTTGGCGATGTTGTTCAGATACCAAGAGGCCAATCCCCGCCAGCGGATGGTGTCATTGAACAAGAAGGCTCTTTCTCCTTTGATGAAAGTTCGCTTACTGGAGAGTCAAAACCCATACGAAAGACCAAGGGAGATACAGTTTTTACTGGGACTGTAAATGTAGCAGACCCAGTCCAGATCAGAGTGGAAGGACTAGGCGGTGCGTCCATGCTCGATCAGATTATCGAAGTCGTCAGAGGTGGCCAGGCTAAGCGTGCTCCCATCGAACGGTTTGCAGACATCCTGACTGGTTACTTTGTCCCGATTGTCACACTTCTCGCAATCATCACATGGGTCACCTGGCTCGGCCTCGGTCTTTCCGGTCGACTCCCCGAAGCATGGCTCGATGTTCCTCAGGGCGGCTGGGCATTTTGGTCGCTGGAGTTTTCCATTGCTGTATTTGTCGTAGCATGTCCCTGCGGTATTGGACTTGCTGCTCCCACGGCACTATTCGTCGGCGGAGGGCTGGCTGCGAAACAGGGTATTTTGGTACAAGGTGGTGGACAGGCCTTTCAAGAAGCGTCCAATCTCCACGCGATCGTCTTTGACAAGACTGGTACTCTTACTCAGGGCCAAATGAAAGTCACCGAATACGAAGAAATTGACTCGTCCATAAGCAAAGAACGGATTTTCGCAATGGCTCGGGCATTGGAAGGGGTTTCCAGTCATCCTATTGCCCAGGCCATTGCTAGCTTTTGCAAATCTGCCTCGGAGGAGACACAACTCTCTGATATTGAGGAGATTCCTGGTCACGGTATGAAAGGGAAGTTTTCGTATTCGGAGAAGACTTTCGATGTTGCTATTGGCAATATGAAACTTTTGGAGGTCTTAAACGGGAAGGAAAAGAGCAAGGATGCGATCACGACAAAGACAGGAATGTCTTCCTCCAACGCGGATCTTGAGCAATCCCTTCGTCAACACCAAGTCCAAGGCCACTCTGTCGCAATCGTCGCAATCCGCCATATCGACTCTTACGAAGCCGTCGGAATCTTTGCTCTTTCAGATCCCCTTCGTAAAGAAGCGCCCGAGGTTGTAACTTCATTGCGCGGTCTCGGGATGTCTGTCTATCTTTGCACCGGAGACAATGCAACCACGGCACATGCCATTGCTTCGCAGCTCAACATCCCGCCTGAAAATGTACGTGCTGGTGTTTTGCCACACGAGAAGGCCGAATACGTTCATGAGCTTCAGCATGCATCCGACGGGAGCAGGAGGCTGGTAGCGTTCACTGGAGATGGACTCAATGACACGCCTGCATTGACAGCCGCAGACGTCTCTATCTCACTTTCATCTGGAAGTGACATCGCGATCAACGCCTCTTCATTCATTCTCCTCAAGTCTCACCTTACCGCTATCTATACCCTGTTTACCCTTTCAAGGCGCGTATTTCGAAGAGTCAAGTTGAATTTCTTCTGGGCTGGAATTTACAACATCACGCTTATTCCGGTTGCAGCTGGAGTTTTCTACATGACGTCGGCGACTGAACATCAAGCGGGATGGCGCATGAGTCCGGTTTGGGCTGCTGTGGCCATGGCGGGAAGTAGTGTTAGTGTTGTTTTGAGTAGTCTTGCGCTGAAATTGCCAGAGATGAGGTGGTCTTTTGGTTCTAAGAGGAGTCATTGAGCGACAAGTTATAATAGATGGGTAGGAAGTATGGACGCCTGGGCTGGAGCGAGTCGAGATGAGTGTTGAATAAGACCTGCAAATGTAATTATGAGAGAAGAACGTATAAATATTGCAGTCTACCTATTCCTAATAAAACTTGAAGCTACGTTATACATCGTATCCATACCAACAAAAGTCCTACCAAACCTACAAATCACTTGCCCTCTACTCCCAAAAAACTATTGCCATGCTATGAGATTATATAAAATACGTATATCTGCCTGATGCAACAAAAATTAAGTCAATCTGACAACTTATGAATCTGTCTTCGCTTCCTCGGTAGAAGCTGGTGGAGCTGGTTCTGGTTCTGTCGGTTCTGCTGGTGCAGGGTCTGCTGGCATATCCACTGCGACACCTTCTGCTGGAGCACTCTCTCCAGCCTCTGGCGGAGGTGCTTCTTCTGTGGCTCCGGCATCAGGAGCCGGTGCTGGATCTTCTTCAGGTTTTGCCTCTGCAGCATCAGGTGCAGGTTCTGCACCTTCGTCAGCTTTCCCTTCTTCTGGCTTCGGCTCCTCGGGAGCTGGCTCTTCTGATTTTGGCTCCTCTGCCGGCGACTCCTCTGCCTTTGGTTCTTCAGCGACTGGCTCTTCAGCTTTTGGTTCTTCAGCAGCGGGTTCTTCTGCTTTTGGTTCCTCTGCTTTAGGCTCTGCAGTCTTCATATCCCCAATCTTGGCCTCGAGCATCGAAATCTGCTGGCTCAATTTCTCAAGCAGGGTATTCTTCTCCAGTGTTTCAATCTTCTCTTTTGCTGCTGTCAAGGCTGCATTCGTCTCTTCCGCAAGTGCCTGTGCCTCTGACAGACTCTTAGCAAGTCCCTCCTTCTCCTCATTCGCCGCGGCCAACTGCTCATCTTTTGCGCTCAACTGCTCATCCTTTGCCTTTAATTGTGCTTCTTGCTCTGCCTTTGCGGCATTGGCAGCCTCCAACTCTGCTGTCCTTTCCTGCACCGCGTTCTGAGAATCGCTCAAAGACTGTTTGAGCTGTTCGTATTCTTCCTCTGACTTTTGCAACCTTGATGATAGATCTGCGCAAGCCGCATTGGCAGCGTCCACCTCTGTCGCCTTTTGTTGTCCGTAGCCCTGCGCGGCCAGAAGCGACTGCTTGAGTTGCTCAATCTCTTCCTTTGCTCCACTCAACTGAGAATCCTGCTGTTGACTCCATTGATGCCACTTCCTCGCAAGTTCCGCCATACCTTGGACTTCCTGGTCTTTGGCGGCTGCTTGATCGTTGGCTCCTGCAATACCTGCCTCGAGACTTGCGGCCTGCTTCTGTGCAGCCGATAAAGCACCTTGAACCTCTGATAACTTTTCGTTGGCTGCTTTCAATTTGCCATGCTCGACTTGCCAGCTGCTGTGAGCCCTTCGAAGCTGCTCTCCCATGTTGGCATTCTCGGCGTGCAGACCTTGCACGGTTTGCTCCAATTGTATTCTTGCTTTGTCGAGGTTCCCAATCTGGGCATCCTTTTCCCTGATGATCTTATTGAACCGTGATTTGTCAATATCACTCTTGTCGACTCGTACTTTGCGTGCTGTTGGTTCGCGATGTGAGTGTCCACTCTGCATTGATATTTGAGAACGCTGGTCGTCGGCATGGGACGGCGCATGCGAATAATTACTAATTACGGACGGAGCTCGATGTTCGGAAGGAGGAGATGGGACGGGAATTGCATTGAACTGAAAGGGAGTCCCAGGCGGGAAATCTGGAGGTTCTGGGATCCCGTATGGCATGGCCTTTGAAGCCTGTGGAGATCGATGGCTATACGACCGGGTGCTCAGGAGTGTCGGTGGGCCGGGAATGTAGTCATTGCCCTGGTTCATAGGTCCTCCGACTTCGCTTGCACCGTCCATACCATCCGGTTCTTCGTCGTTCATATCGTCTGCGAGGATGCTATCGTGTCTTCGGCGTGGTGCTGGCGCGTACGAAGCGTGACTTTGGCTTGAGCTTCCGCGCCATGATTTCTCCCTCTTGGGTTGACCACGGTCGCTGCGATGGACTGAAGACATTGCTTCGGGGTGGGGTTCTTCTCCCAAATTGTGGCCCCGAGAGACTTTAATAAACTTGCGAAAGCAGGCATATTATGAAAGGTCCGGATCATGTGAGGGGTTTGCACTCCCAACGAACTGCATGACTGCTGCGTTGTCACCAGAAGAGCACCTGTAGACGCATTGTCTCGACTACCCTCGCTGTCCAGTAATTGGAGAGTATACTACACCATGTCGTGATTCGGAGGTATGAGCTGGCCGTGTTGGCAAAACTGGCGAATGAGGTTGCCAGTACGCGATACGCTGCATTGCATTGCATAAACGAATTGGCGTTATCGCTCTTGAGTAGATGGACACTGCACCGTGGGACAGCGCGTAATACAGCTAATCTGGCCGACACATTCCCAGCACTTGCTCGTGAACCGGACTCGATGGCACTACGTGGCACAGTGGTTTGGTCGCACTTCCTCTGTCCAGCTTCCTGTCGATGCGTCTTCCACTTTGCACTCATTGTCTACTGTCTCGGGTATGCTAAACTTGGGAACTGTGCCGACCCATTGAATAACATGATCTTATTCGCAAACGAGAGAAACTCTGATGCGATTGATTGGATGATGAAATTAACGTCGGGGGGTTCTTCGACCTACGTCCCAGAACCTATAATCATGTGATTCGCACCATCCTGCGCATGTAGTTGAAGCAATGTCGCCAGATATCCGAGGAGTGGTCGTAGGAATATCGCGCATGTCCATAAACCGCGTAGTAACAATTAGGTATATTATACTGAAAACCTGGTGTTGACCACTACCTCCATGATTTTCCCAAATTTTCCACATCTGGGTGGACTCTGGGTTCCGATGCTTCCATAGCTCTTGCACGAAAGTGATCTCCATACGCAGCCCGAGTTAAAACCCCACAGATGATGATTCTTAAATCATGATTTTATAAAACAAAGTGGGGATAACAAAGCTGGGTACTTTTAGTTCAATGGAATTCTCTTCCTAAGACCACTTCTTCTTCACTACGTAGCTGGAAGCACATCAAACTGTCTTGTAGCACTCGGGTTGTATCCGATCAATTCATACTAGATATTTTCAAAGATCTGTTAAGCTCGTCATGACCAACTATGGCAAGTCCGCTGGGAACCTCTCAGAAAATTACAGACACTCAAGCGCTAATGCCATGGACACACTTATACCACACTAACGGCGGGGACGGGCATGCACAGCACTATCTGTGGCGCTGAGAATATTGCAGATGGATACAGGCCAAGGCGTAGCTTTTCCACCTCTGTGTGCGCAGAGACTGACGGAGCAACTTGAGTAGTTGGTAGATATGCGACGGTAGATATGCGACGGTAGATATGCGACGGTAGATATGATGACGGTAGATATGATGACGGTATTTGGAAATGCATCATGGAATGGTTTTTTGACTCCTAATCGGTTCTTGATAAGGACTATTGACTTTTTCTTGGCATTATGGCCGGTTCTATTTGTTCAATCACCGCTGCCTTGGTAAAGACGACCACGAATTCGAAGGGATTGCCGGAAGAGTGAACAGCTTCTGCTACGTCTCGAATTACTGCTGGTCTTGACTTCAACTCTCCAAAGATGGGTGACTGAATACTTAAGCCATTTATCTTCACTGCCTCGCAGTATGACCTGCATACACAGGTAACGTGGGTCTGGGGCGCAGAGCTAGTGATGCAAGCATAAACTGAGCCGATATCTACAGCCAGCACCGACGATTAAGATGTTAGCTATCTCGTATGGTGCGGAAGCAGCGTGTTTGTAGATGGCAAGTCGGAGACCTTTCAAAGACCGGTCAGAATTCATGCGCTGAGCGTAAAGAGGGCATGACTCAATGTCTTTGATGAGAATCTCCCGTAATCTACTCGTATGCCGACGGGAGTATAGCTTTCTCGTTATAGGGTTCTTGGAGGTTATCTTGATCACAAACCAACATCTACCTCCGTCCACTTGATAGGTTGCTTTAATTGTTATCCGACGCTGGTGGAATCTCTGTGAGCTCTACAATTGCTCATTCTCCTCTTCTTAGAGCCAGTTGCGAAGCATATGATTGGCTAAATAGTTACGGAAGCTTTGACGATGTGGGGTGCCGAGAGGTGCGGACCGAGACGGGGATATCGGAACACACCCGGCTCAGATTCTGCCTCCTCGTTTAAATGCATTGCCAGTTATTATGATCGCGAAGATTCCCATTCACTATTTTTTGGCGTCTCCTGAAGTCTAGAGTCAAAGGCTACATCGACAATGTTACTGCTCACGTTGATCTTAGCGACCATCGTCTATATTAACACCATTGCAAAGCACATATTCCTGGGCCCTGGATTGCAAAGTTTCGGATTTATTGGATCTTTATTCCATATATAAAGGCTTGAGAACATCCAGACACCATGAAATGCTTCAGCGTTATGGGAGTCCTGTGCGCGCCGGCACAAACCACATCCAGTCTTGGACAGACATTTACAGACTCGGCTCAGCCTAATGCATGAAAGACGCCAAAGTGTATCCAGGGTTCAATGTCCTTGCAAACGACACCAGTTTCTGAGCATCTAGCCATGGTTACCGAGGTTCTTCGTCTCGGGGGAGCTACTGATATAGTACGATGACATCCAAGCTCAGAGGTGGTGTAAGATTGTGGCAAATGCAGCCGTGAATTTAATCCGCGGACTATCGCGGTGTCAGAACCGTGAGCTCATAGGAATATCTGAACTGGGATTTGAACTGTTTGAAAGAGTCATAAAAGAGGCCGCAGCTGTCGCAGCGTATGTAGGTTACGGACATGTTGAGACTTCAAAAGTGGTAGAAGAACAGTTGGCGAGAACATGATGGCAGACTCTATCGCAGGAAAAGAATTGGAAGTCTAGGCGGTGGAGGGCGAAATCGTTAGGATTGGGCACGAAAACAGTGTATCAATCCCCAGGCTTGATACACTCTACGTCCTATTGGAAGGGCTTGATAGAGCCATTCACAGAGAAACAGGCCCTGCATGAAGGTTTACTAGAAACATTTCTAAAAATTTCTAGCTATTTTTAGAAATGTCTTAGTAGGACTAGAAAGTATTGAGACTAAAGAGTAGAATAGTATGTGTTTTTAGAGATAACCCTATTTACAAGAGAAAAGGCTACAAATATTTAAAACCTAGAAAGTTTTATGTCATACTAGCCGGACGCGAGGTTGCGTGGGTTAGGTGAGGGTGGCTAGTATGATGTGATGTGATGGTAGTAGGCGCATAGCAGCAGTAGTAGCGGCGGCGGTAGCGGCGTGGACACATGCACCATGGGCGGTGCAAAAGGTGGGTGGATTAGATGGGATGTGATAGGATGGGATGGGACACGGAGGGATGGGAGACGGAGTGAAGGATAGGAAGTGTGGTGGGCGGAGAAAGTGTAGCGGGATTCCGGGGCAGTATTATTGCTAAAACTCCTTCATTTCATAACGCGAGACATTACCATATAGACGCTGTCAGAATGATAAGGCTGAATTTCTCTGAACGCTTATTGGGCGCAAACACTACTAATGAGTTATTTTCTTTCACTAATTTTAGCGCTTGCAGAATTGGAGGCGTATAGTTGGTGGTATAGGAGTCGCACATTGGTCTCCGCCGAGTGCTAGGCAAACTCCTTGACGTCGTGTGCATTCAGCTGATAGCTCAACCCCTGATTGTGAAGTAGCCCCCACCTCCGCAAACAGGTCGTTACATGAGGGCGGTCAAGTTTGTGGGTTCGCCGCATGTTCAGCTGATGGGCATCGGGCAATTGCGTAATACGCCCTCCCGTGACTATGGCGTCCTAGAGCCACAATCTACCGTTTGAGGAGGGTATTCCCAAGGGAGCCATCAAAACAATCGTTTGGCTAGTATCTTGAAGATCCTGTCTTGTATTATGATGGGACTCTATCCCTCGCATGCAGATTCACCCACCATCTCTTTCTGTTGTTGTGGATTGTCGAAGCGATCGAGGAGGCTGTCATGCGCAGCTCGGTTCATTTGTGGCTACAAGGCTGACGGTGTGAAAATATCTTGCCAGATGAGTGGGCGTTGCATTAAGAAGACGCAATGCCGCCCCAGCTGAGTGTCCTTTCTGGCCTTAGCCTAGCCCCTTCGCAGGTGAATGCCGGGTTTGAGACACGAGAGATTGATCAAAATGTCTGTACCGAAGGAGCAGAAGTCTGAGGAGAAAGAGCCAGAGCCGAAGGAGAAAGCGCGAGAGCGCGAGAAGCAAGACCCAGAGCTGGGGAAGACAGATTTGAGATCCATGAACATTATGCCGGACCTACCAATGGACGAATTCATCAAAGGGAACGACTGTGATCGGTTCAAGTGGAGCGAAGCATCTGAGCTCAAAGTGTGTCCAACTTCTTCCTCGGGGCATAAGCTACGTAATCACGCTACATTCAAACCGGAGAATGAGTCTTTACTCTTGCCTTTGAAGAAAGGCAATCGTCTAGGCAAATCATCTGGCACCAGGGTATACGAGTGTTGGAGTCAGAATAAAGGGCTTTACCCTAGGAGACTCGCGCTGAAGATCCTCGACTATGGAAGAACCGAAATATCGTTGGAGAATGCGCTCGTAGAGGTCGGAATCATGGAACAAATAAATCACTGTCACGTCGTGTCATACGTTGCTTCATATGACATGGAGTACTCGGATAGGAGTGACAATACCCTCGGTATCGTAATGTATCCCGCAGGAACCGATCTGCGCAAAATCTTCGACAAGATCAGCGAGCAAACACCCGACCGGCTCCGAGACGAAACTAAGGATCACATCCGGTCTTTTTTTGGGTTCTTTGCTTGTCTGAGCAAGACACTTGAATATCTTCACAGTGCTGGCACCAACGTCAAGCACAAGGATATTAAACCCGAGAATATCATCGTTGACACGTTTTCTCAACCACTCATCACGGACTTTGGCATTTCCAAACGATACCCTCGTGCCGGTGAGGAAGTGACATCGGGTGGCAAGAAATACACCCCTCGATACGTTGCCCCAGAAGTTGTGGGCCACAAGACGAACGGCTACAGGTCAGACGTTTTTTCCCTCGGGTGCGTATTCTTAGAAATGGCAACCCTCATCCTGGGTATACCACTTGGGGATCTATACAAGCACGTCAAAACAGAGAAGCCTCAGTATTACCGTAAACTCCGCGAGCTCCAAGTTTGGGTTAGGTCAAATCTTCCAGAAAGTAATTGCTGGGCGCAGTCCGGATTGACTCCAGACGAACACGATGCCGTCTGCAATATGCTCCCTATTATCGGCAAGATGATAGAAGGGAATCCAGAAAATAGACCAAAGTCTTGTGATTTATGGCAGCATTTCAAGAAGCTTTATCCGTACACGAAGAGACAAATCGCATGCCATTCATGCGAGAGTCAGACCGAAGCACTTCGATTCCCAAAGGACATCGAGCAGGATATCGAAACGCTCCCCGAACCCAAAATTGAAGACAATAGCGAGCCCAATCATGAGCCGGAATCCTCTCATGCTGCAGGTCATCAAGAGGAAGTAGCTCGCGATACCGCACCGCCACCTCCAACAGACCATGAAGTGGCTGAACGACAGACGGCTGGTCCTCGACGCTTCAGACCTCCTCTCCCGGCGGCCAGAAAATCAGTCCGTTTCAAAGAAGATGGAAACGCAGCCGACGTACGACAACAACCCCCAACAGACGGGGCAAGCCCCCCAGATGAAGACGTTAGGCCCACAGTGGTACCTCTGCCGTCGAAGGACACGAAGGACGACATTGGAAACAAGAAAGAAAACCAGCCATTCCAAGCCAATATATCACAGCCGGATGCGATGCGTCGCGCCGCAACATGGGCTACGGTGAACAGCGGGAAGAATATTTCACACAAGAGTATACTGGTACTCGACCGCGATGAGTCCGATCCGCAGCTCATGAAGATTTCAGTCGGCAGCACAAAGATGTTCGTCGGTGAGTGTAGTCCTAACCCATGGTCGCCAGAACTGATTTGGTTGGTAGACATGGAACCACAGTTCATACCGATTAGAGACATGGTCGTTAAGATCCCGACCGCATCCGGTACACGCGACTCGGAGGGCGAGGATGGACTTGAGGGCGCTGTGAAGGTTACTTTGAAGCAAGGCTTTCGGGTCTGGTGGAGGGCTAAGTTCGGGCGGAACAGGAATGTTTACGTCCGGAGGAGAACGGTCGATGATGACATATGATGTTGGGAGGGGGTGTTACTCGCTGTGTATCCTTTCTTGCACTTGGAATTAGCGTAATGGAGTTATCTGCTTGAATGATGGTCATGGCTACGATGACAGCCTTCTCCACTGAGAAAGGCGTACGGCATGTGATATGAAATTCAATCCCTCATATGCTACTAATAAAGTAGAGTACAGTAGGAAAATCTATGACTCGTCAAACCCCTGGCTATTGTCGAGATCTGCCTCAACCTCATCGATGGTGGAAGGATCTGGGTAATCGTATCCATGCTTCCGAATCCAGTGCCTGAGAAGAGACTGCCTGTCCTCAAGCTTCCTATCCATGCATCCAGGCTTGTTGCAGGTGTATTTGACCCCAAGAGCAAAGGATTCCCACGGAGGAGTCATGGCCCTCTCCTTGCGTCTCCTGACCAACTCTCGTGCTATCTGATCGATCCCTTTCTTCGTCGCCGCAAATTCCTTCGATTTGTGTATTGTTTCCTTGTAGTTATTTCGGAGTTCGTCTAACGGCTTTGTGCCTTGTGCCTTGTCATTGAACAGAGCTGGGATCTCGATCCGGAAATATCGATCACTAGCACCCCCCATCAACTGATGTATTCGTTCATTGACCTTTTCGGTAGGCCGGGCTAACGCCTTGATGAGAGGATCCCGGGCCTTGGTGTATGTCTCCGTCTTAGCACCTATACTCAAAATCGTGCCAACGCTAAATGGCCTTGTTGATTCGGCACTCATAAAGCGTCCTACTTCGCGGAAAATTTCGACCGTTGGGTTTTGGGCATATGTCGAGGCATCTACATAACTGTATTCGCCGATCTTGGACGGATTGGAAGGAGAGGCCATGACGGCTTTGGCGACATTCTCGACAGAAAGTTTGTTGTTGAGACCCATGCTTGTGCTCGTGCGCTTAGGGGCAGCTTCTACGACATTCGATGGAGAGGTCGCGAGTTCAAAAAGACCAAGCAGTTGTTTTGAACTTGGGCGAGTCTGCTGCGGAGATTGCTCCAGTTTAGTACTATACGAACGAAACATGTATGGTCTGACAAAACTACCATGTATTCGTAGTGCTATGGCAATTCTGCGACTCGCATTAGTATCTACATGCAAGTGGTGAAGGTGACCTAACGTTTTACAGCGCGAAGAGTGTGACTTGAAATATGCCACTTCACTACTCCTGTTTGCACTTGCAGTATCGGGTTGCTGAAGTGCGCGGCCATTCTTGGGGGAGGCTGGAGGATACTTTGGTGTCTGAGAACACTCCAAGAGCATCTGGTCGAAAGTTGCGTCGTATCGCGTCTTTGACCAGGCCTTCTCAGGCTTCTGGAACATGTTTAGAGCGACAAAAGTGTTCTTCGATTCGGGCTCAGCATTGAGCTGCTCGAGCCACTTCCAGCAAGCCTTGACGTCCATGCGAAGCCTCCCGAGCATTATCGCTAGCAGGCTAGTTTATGTGAGTATGCGCTCCAGTATTCGGGGGACGTCGACCTTACCCTCCAGTACTTGTTCCGCCGATGAAGTCAAAGTAGTGACAGGGAAGATAGCCCCATTTTGCTACAACAGCACGATCGGACTTACCAAGCCGTGGTGAATCGGCACTACATTGTGAATCAGGATCTAGGCGCTTTTCTTCCGTTTCGATAGCTTCCATCAGAAGTTCCAGAACGACCAACGTGGACAAACTGCAAAGGCCTCCCCCATCAAGAGTTAATATCAGCGTTCCGTCCCACGGCGATGAAGTATGACCCTGTTCTTCGCTCACCTCGGCTCCATCTAGGCCAGACACGGTTCGACGATATGGTTGTGAGAGAACGGCAGCAGGAACGTCAGGGCATGGGATAGGGCCTGGGCTGGTGGATGAGCTCCCAAAAATGGCCACGTTTGACGGCGAAAACCTCGGCCGGTATGCAATTTCCGTCGACATTTGACTCGATGTAGCGGTTTCTGTTCAGACGCAGAAGTAGAACTTGAGCTGTCTCGACGTAGAAGGGCAGGCATCAAGGTGGCATGTTCAGGTCAGGAGGGCGGCGTTGGGGGACAACACCTGGAACATGTTCTCAGCCTGATGGGACATGATATTTTCTCAGCCTGATGGCACAGGGCTGAGAGCGGTGGCGTGTCATACGGACTGGGCTTGGACGGATCCGGCGACGGACGCCCACCTGAATATCGACCTGATAATGCAGAAAGCCACCGCGCGACGCCAGCGAATGAATGTTGTATCCCCCACGCACACGGCATTGGGTCCACTCACATGTTCAATCGCACGTAATCATCACAGCCTTCGGTATTGCAACTGGTTTTGAATCGAATACCTAGCTTTAGCAAGCCCAAGTTTCAGCCTGATGTCTTTTCAACCATATATATTCAGACGAGCTTTGGGCTGGAAATTGGTCTTCTTAGCCTACCTTGATAATACCCTTTGTCCACTCAAAACTTTCACCATGGCCGATCCACTAAGTGTTGCGGGAGCTGCGATAGGGGTCACTGGGTTGGCATTCCAGCTGTTCGACGGGGCTGTCAAGGGTATATACCACACTTTCTTGTGCAGAGCAAAATACGACGCTAATACAGTTCATTGCAGCCTTCAATTTCATTCATGCATATGTGGACATGCCGGAGAGCTGTGAAAAGTATCGTGTGATGCTCAGTGTAGAACATCATAAACTGCTGGCTTGGGCCAAGGCCGCCGAGCTGATCGGAGCAGAGAAGGCACAGGATACCTCAGTCAGCTTAGGCGCAAACCCGGTAGAACTAATGATTGTCGTGGACCGTATCAAGATCATACTGGACGATTTCATCGAGTACAATACGCGGTACACCGAGCTACAATCTGAAAGAGGCACCACCGTCCAGCAGCAAGAGGCAGCAATGACTGCGGCGCAGTCGAGAGAGTTTGCCCAAGAGGTCACAAGCCTGACCATTTCATACGAGAAGGCGAAGGCGAAGCGTCGGGGCTTCCAGTCTAGATGGCAAAGCGGCCTTCAAACCGTGAGGAATAGCTTCGACAAGCCCCTCAAACGGGTTCGCTGGGTAATGAGAGACGAGGAGGAATATAAGGAGCTGCTGAAGGACCTCAACTTCCACACTGAGCGCCTACGCCAAATGATGGATGACTATCACTCCAACGAGATGCTCAGCTTTGTGCACAAGTCGTATCTAGAAATCATTCAGACACGGAAACTGACGCAGGAAATAAAGCGTCTGTTCGAAGCTTCTCGAGTTCTTCTAGACTATTCCTCGCAACCGGATGACCAGTCATCTTCCGGGTGGCAGCAAGATACCCTGAGAGACTTGGCCCGCTTGCGTTATCTGAACGTTCCCACAGAGGAACTTGACGCCTTCGAGCTAGAGGACGTGTACAGTGACTTCGAGAGTCTTACCATACAGCCAGTCCAGATTGGAAACCGGAAACCCATGGCAGACCTCACAGTTGAGGGATCAACGAAAAGGGTGTGGATTGAGTGGAAGCCGTACCAAAAGGAATACCTCAGCGACGAGGACGAGCGCATGCAGATCCACCCTGCAACGGTCAGGAGAACCGCAGCTCTGGCCAAAATGCTAGGTCTTCCTAAACCAAAGCAATTCTCGACCCCAAACTGTATCGGATTCTTCGATGACAGGAAGCGCAAAATCAGCAGCGAGAGTGGAACCGATCAATTCGGCTGTATCTTCGAGGTGCCTGCTTTTGCAAAGAGCCTCACGAGCCTGTTCGACATCCTTTCCGACGTGGATCGTCCCCGTCCCCCACTCAATACTCGTATCACACTCGCAAGCGACCTGGCATCAAGTGTCCTGCACATTCACGCCGTCAACTGGCTTCACAAGGCTATCCGCAGCTCCAACGTCGTCATTCCGGTTGATGGAAATGGCAACCTTGATTACTCGCGACATATCCTCTGCGGATTCGAATATTCACGGCCAGACTCCAGCGATCAAACCACAGAACCGGTTCCTTCGAGTCTGACTACTGATATGTACCGCTGGCCCAGCGTGCAAGGAAATCACCCTCAGGACGGCGCCAACCGTTCTCGTAAGACCTACGACATTTACTCCCTCGGGCTACTGCTACTCGAGATCGCATATTGGGAGCCACTGCATCGGATTTTCAAGATGGTGGACTACCCCAAGATAGGCTGGGACGACGCAGAGAACGTCAGAGAGACGCTTCTTGAGACCGAACCAAGCCTGCTGGAGCATTTGAAGATGAGTGTCGGCGAAAAGTACTACGGAGTCGTGAAGAAATGCATCGAGGCGCACGGACAGAACGCCTTTGGGGTTGAGGAGGATGAAGATCAAGAGGGTGGCGCTATTGGGTGGAAGTTGCAAGAGGCTTTCATAGATGGCGTGTTAAATGAGCTACAGGCTATTAAGGTCTAGGCATAATTTTCTATTACAGCGGTCACGCGCGCGCCTAATACTACAGCTACCCCAATGACGAGCGAAATCTGATAGGATGCTTCTGAAAAGGGACGGAGAAATGAATTATGAATTAAACGCTTGTGCCAACAAGATCGTGTATTAAACACATAAGAGGACATGCAAAGAATCTTAGGATAGCTCTCAGTCTGCGCCCGTAGACCTTCCACGTGTAAACACACTAGGAAATTTGCGTACAGGTTGTATGCTTGCAAGATCATGAATCGTCTGTACCCGCGAATAGCGAAAGGTGAGGACTTCTTCTATGAGATCTGTACTCTTCCAACGCCTCCTGCTACATACGAGAGTAGATGCAGAATTAGAACGGTATATGGCATTGCTTTCGCCCAAGAGGGACTGGAACGCCAATATAACTAGTACGATTTATAACTTGTTCCCTAATTTCCTAAGTTTTTTTGTTGAGAAACACTGACACGATTACTGTGCAGCTTAGACAAGTACTATATATGGCTATAACCTGACCTCGGCACCACTAACCTATAGCTTCCTTGGCGATGTAGTTGGCTATACTCGCAATGCGGGTGCATACATGCGAGAAGTCACCGCTGAAAGCCTAAACTGTACGAACAGCTACTTTCTGTTAGGATATGCAGATTCCCTTTCGCTTCCACCCGTTACGATACTAGAATATCTATTTTAACAATTTCATTTTAGATAGAGTCTTCTATAAAGGGAATATAAAATTAGAAAAAGTACCATAGTGAGGCAGTCATGTGATGAGTGGGTATACCTAGCCGCATCACGTTCGGTAATTAGTAAGGAGGCATCCTACACCTCATTGATTTTCCCGCAAAGACGGAAATATAGACCTGAATTGCTCCGATTTACTATCCTACATGATTTTTCACCCGGCTACGCGTTGATCCACCTCTCTATCCTCCATGTTATAATATGGTGAAGAAGTGCAATATATAGATTTCCCACGGTTTCTAGGGCTCTGCTAGATGATTTAATCGTAGGCGCGCACGAAGGTAGAATACGGTAAAAGGTAGATATTTAGTCTAAGGCTACCACGCCAGGAAAAGCACTAGCGCGCTCAGTTGCCTAGAGCTGAAAATTGCGAACGAGGGCTATATAAAAGGCGGTGAGGCCAAGCTACAGTTCTTTAGATTTCAAAAGACCCTAGAGTTTCCAAAGCTTCGAGTGGTTCTCGTCGAAGAAGGGGCATTTTACATCCGTCAGGAACGTCGCACTATCTTTGCTATTCGAGCGCGGTACCCGTCATGAAACTCTTGGAACTCCCTTCCGAGATCCTGATTCAAATTTTCAATCATGTCGGCACACAATACTTTCGCTCAGATCCCTCACGCCTTGCCATCTCGAAGCAATGGAGTCGATTCGCCCATGTCGCATGTTTTGAGGAACTTTCGCTTTGTCCTTCAACGCTTCGACGCTTATTGACCTCCCCATATACCAGCACAATCGTACCTCTTCTCGAAAAGAATGTTAGGTCCTTGAGCTTGAGTTTTACTCAGTTTCAGGACTTTGATTCCCTTCCGCGAACTCCTGGAGGGATACACATACCATCGAGAGAGTACCTCGACGCGCATCACGATCATAAAGATCAAATTGATGACGATCTAAAACTTTTGACCACAATCATCGGACAATGTTCAAAGCTGCGCAACATATGCATCCAAAGCTTCGGTTCAACAAGTGCTGTTGGGCTTCATCTTCGTCGGGCTACTGTTTACGCGTTTTTGTCGGCGATTAACGGCAACATGACCAGGCTAGAGTTGGATCTAGGTGGGACAGAAGTAGTGAACTCCTTGTCCTTTCATCACGGCGAATATCACACATGCAACATTATCGCTGGTTTTCTTCCGAGACTCCGTAGCTTACGACTACGGTTACGCGAAATTTGCAAATGCGTTCTAGCGCTGCCAGAAGAGGAACAGAATAAAGACAGCCCTCTTCTCCTGGACGAGATAATCATCAACCTTAGTCTGTCTGAAGACTCGTGTTATCGCGTTTCACATAATGCCTTTTCATGCTGGTCTTATGACTACAGAAGCAGCCGCGAATTCAAAGAACTCGAAGCAGGTATGGTGGAGCAGATGGAGAAACTTGTCACCCGAGTGGTAAAACCTAAGATTGCGAGGGTAATACGACATACCCGTGAGGGTGAAAGGTTGGTGGCTTTAGATGTCTTGACGGGAATTACTGTCGAGCTGAAAGAGGGCGCTGCGTGGGATGATGAAGGAACGATTATGGAGAATGGGATTCAGGAGGAGGTTCCCGATCCGGACAGCTCTTCATCTGATGACGACGAAGCCGAGGGCTATACCTCTAGTGATTCCGATTCTGATGAATATTCAGATTAGAACTTGCAAGTCTAAAGTCTTTACTGTTATGATTGAGAGAAGCCATTCGTCTTTTGATATATAGATCATCGAATACAAATAGAAAGACTAAATCATTTTGACGAGAGTATTAGCGACAGTGACAATACGTAGTGAGGAGATGGACCCTTTAATACCTGCATGTGGCATCGCTGTTGTCGCCAACGACTACAAACAAGGGAAATTCATCAGACGACATAAAGTAGTGGCGGCAGTCCATGACGTGTGCTTGATTTATCTTTATCGGGTAGAAATCGTCGAGGACTGTGAAACACAATCGCCTAACGAGAGAGAATCATGTTCATTACGATTTGCTAACTAGAAAACTTTTTATCATTCATACAAGAATGAAAAACCAAATCGAAAGAAAAAGAAAATAGAGACCAGAATTAAAAAACCAAAGTAAAGGTAAGAGAATGTGAAATTAATTAAAGGTCGAGTACCTTTCATATGGAAAAGTCTTAAGGTGGCCATTCGTTTCGATATTACGTAGCCATTTCCAGACCACGTTCCATCGCGGCCAATGTGTGTGCTAGTATAAAGCAAGTCACAAATCTGTCGCTAGAGGGCTTGCAATTGATTGTGGCGCTGATGGATTAGGTTCCAGTCGAGCCCCAGGTTTCGAATGGCTTATGTGTACGATTAGCGATTGATTGCATGAATACGCTTGAGAGTTAACTTGCATTGATCGCCATGACGCGGGAATCCAGGTTCTTGACATTGATTCCCGGTCCAAATTCGAAGAAATCATTGAATGGAAGGAAAGGCAAACATAGTTTGTCTACAATGAGTCTCGTATCTTGTCGAGGCTATCGAGGTATTGTGGACGATGCTTCCGATGAAGATCATGACGAAAAAGAAAAAAAACTAAACAAGAGGGTCGTATGGGAAGCGGTAGGCGCCAAACCCCCTCAGGAGGTTGCGCACCCAAGCCCTCAACGCCTCTCGCCGAGTTCCCCTAATGTGGCCCGTGGCTTGCCTTTCCCAACGAGGTCTGAGGGCAGTCACGGGGTCATACAGTCATGTGGGAAGTCGCTTCTCATCCCCGAGGTCTAGCTGTACCTAGATACAGAGTTTGATGCATGTCTTCTTGCCTCCTTCCTCGGGATAGGATGGGGCGGTAGAAAAACGGCTGGGGAAGAGGGTTATGCGTGAGGGACGAGTCAAGCAACACGACACCGGACTAGATGGGCAACATGAACGACATTGATAGAAGCCTACCTGGCCTAGTTTGTTGCTTCGATGGTATCATGTTGATAGGCGCCATTTTGGTGTTCTTGGTTTATGAACACCGTCAAAAACCTTGTTCTTTCATCAAAGCGTCGAGAGTATGTTGCCGTATGTCGAAGCTAGTGATAATTATATTCGACCTAATGAACATGCTTTACCCTCCTGACCCCAGACACAAATAGTAATGAAAAAGCACTCGCTAAAATACAAAACCTCAGTCTCCTCGCAACCTCTCTACGAGTTTCTCCGATAATCTTTGCACCGTCATACCCTTCCTCACCAAGTCTACAAAACTGACGTCGAGACCAAAAGTCTTGAACAGCCAATTCCTTAGTTCTGCAGAGATCATGCTATCGATTCCATAGCTTGCCATGTCTCTCAGAGGTTCAATGTCTTCAGTAGGCACGAAGAGTAGTTTTGCAAGACGTTCTGTGACAACGTCGTTGGTCAGGGTGATGAGACTCTGCAACTCTTCACTGGTTGGCTGTGACACTGATTTGATTCTTTGAGCCAGGGAGAGGAGATGTGTCAGAGTGGGCGCAGTAGTAGTCGGGTTGGAAGTGCCCATCTGCAAAGCGGCGTGATGGTCTTGAATTGCTTGAAGCACACGTCCGAATCTTGGGTCCGATGACCACGCAAAGTCTGTACCAACGCCTCTCCTATCTAATTCGTAGATTTTGCTAGGTTCTAACCCTACAAGAAGGTGGGCGCCTGCAAGACCGTCGAAGCGGTCATCCATTGTGGGTCGCGCAGAAAAGGCAATGTCTAGTAACTTCACAAAGTCCGATGCAGTCGTGCCGTACACTCCATTGCGTATCAGGGAGCGTTGAATTTCTTCGCGGCTGCTTGCGAAACCGGCATCCAGTATCAACCCTAAGGCAAGGGATTGTGCTGGGAGACCTTCTGCTACACGGAAACGTGCAAAGGCGTCTTGGAATCCGCATCCTGCGCTATAACTCGCCTGGGTTGCAGTGCCAATAACGGAAACGATGGAACTCAACATGGTGAAAAAGTCCAACGGCTGATCAACGGTTGCCTCGTGGAGATTTATCGTTCCGTTGACCTTGGGACCCATGACCTTTTGCAATTGATCGAATTGTAGACTTTCAACGCTAACGTCTTCGAATACGGCTGCTGCATGCAGGACTCCCTTGATGGGCCGATGACCGGAGACTTGCGCGATGGCTGCATCAACCTCAGACTTGTTCGTTATATCACACTTGAGCATGACGACTTGTACACCCTGTGATTTTCTGCGTTCAACCAAATCCCTTGCTCCAGGTCCATCTATGCCAGATCTGGAAAGATAGACCAAGTGTCTTGCTCCACGCTCGACCATCCAATTGCTTATTGAATTGCCTATGCCGACAACGCAGCCTGCCAGGATATACGTCGCATTTGGATCGAACGACGCGAGAGGTGACGAAGGTGCGACCTTGAGAAGAGAGTCTGGGTTGTCGTATGTCACAACGACTTTACCAATGTGGGTTCCCTTTGACATGTAGGTCATGGCTTGCTGTAGCTCTGAAATGTCATAGGTAGTGATGCGGTCTATTGGTTTGATGACTCCTTGTCGATACAATCTTACGACCTCAGCCATCAGTCTAGACAATTGTAAGCTTATTGAAATCAATTCTGGTGGATCGGTTGGACTAACTCTGCTCCTAGCTCCGGCTTCTGCGTACTCAATAGCTCAACATCAAAGGAAGAAAACGTCGCGTTTCGTTTGAACATTTCCATGGGTAGCTTCCTATGATTTATAGCATCCAATCTGCCGACTTCAATGAAGCGACCAAGGGGCGCTATGCATCTCCAATATTCTTGCATCTGATCACCGGCCGCATGGTTGATGATTACATCGATCCCTTTTCCTCCTGTCGCTTTCCAAATTTCTTTTGGCGTATCTAGCTCTCGCGAAGAAAAGATTCTGCTACGCGAAATGCCAAATTCGCGCTCGAGTACGCCCATCTTTTCGGGACTCCCCACTGTCGCGTAAATGTCACCACCAAGATGACGAGCAATGTGCAAGGTCGCGAGCCCCAACGCTCCAGCAGCAGACTGGACAAGCACACTTTCTCCTTTCTGCATTCTGGCTAAGTATGATAGTGAATACAAAGCCGTCATGTAGCTGATTGGCAAGGAAGCGAGATGGACGGGCTCATCAGTCAATTCCATGCGCTGCTGGTAAATCGCTGGAACGCGCACAAAATTGCCAAAATTCCCAGGCGCAAAGCCACAGACTCGATCTCCAATTTGTAGGCGTTGGACATTTGACCCGACTTTGGTGACAATACCACAGCAGGCCATGCTATACGTATCGCGATTGAATTTGCCCGTCGCGACGGCGACGTCTTTGGAGTTGACATCGATGGCTTCTGTCATGATTTCCACCCAGTCTTCTGGTAGTGGTTTGAGTATCTCTGGATCTTGTTCGAATTGCAATGAACTCAAAAGGCCGGGGCGAGTGGTGGTCACTCGGACAGGATGCAAGCTACCGAGTCGCTCCATTCTTGGTTCAGAGTCCATATTTTCTTGAATACGGTACCGGACGTTCAATTTTGATTCTGGAGCTAGTCTGCTGATGTGCAGCATACCATTATGGAAGCACTCAAGATCATCAGACTGGGCTGTTTTTGTCCCAGCGCAAAGCGTGCCCTCTCGTGCTACGACCTGACGTGCAAATTCCAACGAGCCTTTGGAATCTGCCCCGGAAGTCAAATGTGCAAGTCGCAAAAGTGGCATCTCCCGAGCGGTGGTTCCCAGAAAGCCGACAGTTAGTCCGGCCGCCGCACTGAGTGGTTGAATAACATTGCCGGATGAAACCCAGAGGACCGACGAGGCGCTAAGGATTATTCTTTTTACGTTCGTAAAGAGTTCTTGGTCCTCGAATAGCGACGCTGTCTTGTCCATGTCAATGAGTGAGATGACACGGGAACCGTTAGGCACACCAGTCTCGAACGAAGTGACGAGGACGGGCTCCAGACCCGATTGTCGGAGTTGCTCGGCGACATTTTGCGTAAAAATTGCACTGACACTGCATGTCAGAATAAAGACACTTGGGGTAGTAGGATTTGGGAGACCGATGCTGATATCCTCAATGGCTGTGGAGAGAACAATTGAGGCAGACTCTAGGCCCGATTTCTCATCACCGAGAACAATGTCAATCCCAGAGAACCCATTACTTTGCAATTCACTTTGCCATCGTTGGCTTCCCACCAGTGGACCATTGCTGCGATTGTCACTGGACCCATTCCAATAGTATGGAAAGGTGCCCAGTATAAAGGTTGAAGCCGGGTGAGTTTTTGTAAATTCAACCAACAAGAGTTTACCTCCAGGTTTCAACATTTTCCTCACGTTTTGGAGAGTAGTTGAAAGCCTAGTCGTGGCATGCAACACCTGCGATGCAATCACAAGGTCGTGGTCTTCGCTGAACCCTTGGGTTACCGGGTCAGATTCAATGTCAAGGATCGAATATTGCATCCCTCTGGAAGCGGTAAAGTTGCGCTGTGCCGCCGACAAAAACGATGGGCTGAGGTCGGTAAAATAATACTCCTCATACCGTCTGAAAGCGGTATCCGATTCAAGAGTATCTAGTATGCGCCTGGTAGCGCCACCTGTACCCGCACCAATCTCCAGTATTCTCATCTTTGGGAATTTGTGTGCCAGCAAGTCTATGATACCCTGTAAAAGAGAATAAGCCCGCGTGATTCCGTGGCCAGAAGAATACAGATCAACAAGCAAATCGTCTTGTAGGGCGACTTCCAGGCCGGTTGTCTGACCAGAAAATATTTCTGGCAAGTTTTCGTGTATCTTGCGAAGCAGTTGAATTTCTACGAGCCCATCAAGTTCATTAAATATAGCGTTTATGGTATTGGAGCGTGCGGCTGGATTCGCGTTGATTGCTTCTAGGCCAAATGGTATCTCGCCTTTGGCAGCTTGTGCATAGCAACCCGAGATCCATTCCAGATATGCGGTTAGATGGGGTTCCTTGCTCGAGAGTGACCCGGATGACTGCTGTTGAAAGACTGTGACTATCAAGTACGCCACAAGTTTATCGAAGTTTTTAACAACAACATCATTTTTGTCAGTCCGCATAGGGAAAAGTTCTCGAGCTTGGTCGTTGTTCAGTGCAGTAATGTCCGGCTTCCAAACGAGTCTAGTAAAAGGATCGTGTGATCTCGTATCCTCATCGCCTTTTGACAAGGGAATGCCATCATAAGAGATACCTTGATAGTTCATCTCCATGAGAATTTGGCCGGATGGGGTGAAAAGCTGTACATTCGAGTACAACCCACGACTACCGCGAAGCTTCCCCTCCGCGACAGCAAACCCAGAACTGCTGGTCACTTCATTTGGTCTTGCCCAGATTCTGATTTCGTCGAACATGACTGGGATGTATACTTGTTTTGCAATGTCGAAGTTGCCGCTGTATGCAGATATTATTGCAAGCTGAATGCAATTGTCGATGCTGGCTGGATGGACGGTATACGTAGACTCATCATCTACCACATTTCTTGTCGGCGCAAGATTCAGATTGGCAGCAGCCCGTCCTGGTGCACTTTTCAGGGTAGAGAGGGCCTGGAAACTCGGTCCATACTCTACACCTAATGCAGTGAACTTGTCGTACCACGTTTTCATGTCTACTGGCTGCCAGTTTCTTTCATCGCTAGCAAGTCTACTGTCGAGCTCGTTTTCGACAGTTTCGATCTTGACGAGACCTGTACAATGTTCGACCCAAGAATCTATTTCGGTGTCAAGAGAGCTGATTCTGAATTCGTGCCAATTTGACGAATTAGGGTTACTTTGCAAGTTCAATATGACTTCGGTGCCAATGTCTGTATCAGGCACTTCGAGTGTCGAGCTGACAATAACATTGCGAAAGGTATATCCAGCAATGGGGGTTGCTCCTGTATGACACTGGAAGATTGCTTCCACGGCCATGGCAATGAAACCCGCGGCAGGGAAGATTGCTTTGGGAACGAGACGGTGATGGCCCAGCCATGGGACGTCCCTGAGGCGAAACATGTTCCTCCACGAAGGGCAGAATGACGAGCTACCTAATTGGCGGGCGCCGAGTAGATCGTGCCGTAAGTGCTTCCGTAGCCTCCACTCCTTGTTCAATCGGCTCTCATGGAATAAAATAGGCCCATAATTATACTTGTAATTGGGCAGATCAAGACACACGGATGGCTTGTAGTTCAAACCATTGAGAGCATCAATGTTGATGGATGCATTCTGCAGGAAGAGATTACCGCCCATTTGCAGCACACATTCAAGGTCATCTTTTCCCCTTTGTAGTGAACCCATATATACGGGAATTTCGCCCTTTTGGGATTTCAGGGTCTGGAGAATCTGCTTGATCGGTCCTGCGAGTGCGGGGTGGGGGCCAAGCTCGACAAGAATATCCAGGCCCTCATGGCATAGATGCTCGATGGCCGGAGCGAAGAGGACAGGGGACTCTAAGTTMCCCCGCCAGTATGAAGGTTCTGCCTTTCTCAATCGATCCGGGCTCACTGAAGAAACCCAAGGGATTTGCGGCTTAACTGACTTGGATGTCAAGTCCGCAATTTCTTCGAGCCCTTGTCGAGTCAATTGCTCATACAAGCTACCATGAGCTTGCATATGATGAGAGTGATACGCATTTCCCCCAGTCTTAAGCATTCTATTGAAGATGCCATTTTCCTGAAGTTGAGATGCTATAAGCTCGATCGGAGTGGTATCACCAGAAACTGTTATGCTGTTGGGAGAGTTGATGGCGGCGATCTTGACTTGTTCCTCGTTGCCTTCCAGATAAGGTTCGATTTGTTCGGGGCCAAGTCCTACTGCGAGCATGGTACCTTTTGTCTGATTGTTGCTCAGCACGTATCCTCTAAAGTATGCAACCACAATGGCTTCGGAGGCGGTAAGGTGCCCCGCAGCATAGGCCGCAGCAATCTCCCCGGAAGAATGTCCTACTGTTGCTGAGGGACATAGTCCCCAGGAAGACAAGAGCTCAACAAGGCCAATCTGTAGCGCGGTGCAGACCGCCTGAGAGACAATTGGCTCATGGATTTTGTTTTCGAGATTTTCATTTGTAAGGATGTCTTCAATTTTCCAGGACGGCTTTTTCGACAGTCGAGCCAGAACTCGATCCAGATTGCGGACGCATTCTTGGAATATTGGATATTCGCTGAGTAGGGCTCTACCCATACCAGGCCACTGCGCACCTTGACCTGTAAAAACAAAGCCTACGCGTACATTTGACTGCCTTCGCGTTTTGACTGGAAATATATCCGGAGCGGCCAACGCATGCGGCATTGAGTCAGAAGGTGCTACAACAAACGCGCGCTGTGAGAATCTAGATCGACGTGCGGCAAGAGTGTGAGCTAGCTGTGCAGAATCATACTTTTCTGCCACAGCGGCAATTGATTGTACAAGGCCATGCAAAGCTTTCTCATCATTTGCAGAGAATGGCAACATGACCAATCTTCTGGTGTTGGGAATAACCTCATGCGAAGTTTTGGAGGAAGTTAACTGGAGTGCGGTGGAGGAGCACGATGATGTGTCACCAGGTGTACTTGATTCATCGGAGTCTGACAATTGCAGGTATGACGACTGAAGACGGTATGGAAAAGGTAGCCAAGTTTGATTCACAGGAGATGCCGAGATCCTCGTGCTGTATCCTGGAAGAACGCTGTCAACGTGATCCAAGACGCAGTGGGCTATACTGTTGTAAGTGATATGCACTTCATACGACGTGAAGGATTCTAACCATTCGCACCACCATACCCGAAACTATTCACTGAAACCCGTCGAATGGGCAGTACAGGCCAAGGAGTCATGGATGTTGCTACCTTTGTTCGAGAGCCTGTAAAGTCAATGTTGGGGTTGAGCTTGGTGATGCCTCGAGTAGGAGGTATCTGCCCTCTCTCGAGCGCCATTACTGCCTTTATGATACTGGCGATGGCGCTTGCTGATTCAGAGTGGCCGAGATTGGGCTTTACGGAACCGATAAGCAGAGGGTTATCCTCGTCTCGGAACTCGGAAAATACTCTCCCAATGGCATCGACCTCGATGGGGTCGCCAACAGGAGTGCCGGTACCATGTGCTTCAAAGTAGCCAGTAAGTGCAGGATCTAATCCGCCTGCATTCTTGTACGCCTGTTGTATCACTGCCTCTTGACCAACAGGACTAGGGTAAGAGATACCTTCAGAATGACCGTTGCTACGCTACTTAGTAGGGTGTTGAATTGAGACCTAAGAGGACTCACGCATTGATGGCGGTGCCACGTATCACCGCTCGTATGGGATAAGATCCAGATATGGCTCGGCTTAGTGGCATTATGTATAGGGCGCCGACGCCTTCAGCCCGAGCATACCCATCCGCAGCAGCGTCAAAAGTATGGCAGACCGAGGTCGGAGAAAGAGCTCCCAACTTTGTGATGAACATTTGCGTGCCCGGATCCGAGATGAGATTGCTTCCCGCAACAATCGCTGCATCACAGTCGTCATTGCGGATTGCGGACACTGCGACGTGAAGCGCATACATTGCTGATGAGCAAGCAGTGTTGACAGTCAGACTGCACTAGGTAAGCAGTGATAAATTGCACTAGGGTTAAAACCCACCTTGGTCCTGTGAGATTAAAAGTATAGTTGATTCGATTACTATGAATCGCAGCATCTCCACCAGTAGTCATATATGGCATGGGGTTATCAGCATCCCGAAAGTGCATATTCTGGTGATCCGTCATAAAATTGCCCACAAAAACTCCAGTCCTCGACTCAGCAAACTTCTCCCACGGCTCGCCGGCATTTTCAAAGGCTTCAAAGGTCACTTCTAAAAGCTTCCGTTGAGCGGGGTCCGTCGTTTTGGTTTCAATGGCGTTGATGCCAAAGAGAGTATTATCGAAGAGCCTAGGATCCTCGTCCAAGAAAAATCCACCACGCATGTGGAAACTGCCCGGATGGTTTTGTGCCGGATGATGGAATCCATCGACATTAATACGATCTTTCTTGAACTCTGAAAATCCTGATCTTTTTTCTTCGAGCATCTGCCAGAGCTGACTGGCATTATACACGCCTCCTGGCAACCGGCAGCCTACAAATAGAGCGAATCAGCTTTTCGTTGAGCACACAATGTCGGTGTCTACATACCCATTCCGACAATTGCAATTGGTTCCGGGCACTTTGATGGTGCCGGATCATTGCCGAAGAGTCCATGTTCGCTTGTAGTAACCTTCATATTGATGAGAATAGTATAACTGCTAGTTCTTGTGGTTGCTTTTTGACCGGAAGCGTGACAGGATTTGATCTTAGCTTGTCACTCCCAAGGCATTTTATTATCCGCTGCATAGGCGAAAGAAATGTATTGCATCTCACCTACATGACGCCCGTACTATAGATGATCAATTTTCGCGGCCGGATTAGGGTTAAACCAGGGAGCTGAGTTTAGACCTGCATCCCCCGGCCCCAGCAGTACAATACTGTAGGATCATGCACGAATGGAGATTAACCGTTAGATATTGGCCCTTATCGGTTCCTTCATCAGAAGGAATCACAGGCACCCAGTGCACAACACCTAAAACATATCACATCCTATTCATCCTAGTGCACTTTTCTAGGCTTACTCGAATATATCCCGCAAAAGCATACGGCAAGACACAACCAACACTTGTATTCGAGATCATCTATATACTAGCAATTAAGAAGCTGACCCTCTGTCCCCGGCGTTGGTATCATGTACCAATTGAATTTCAAGCAGTCCCATGCTTCCTTTACTATGTACTTTTACAAGCTGTCTTGATGATTAGTGGATTCAACTTTCCTCAGGGTTTGGAGTATTGTGACGCACCTGGAGCCTAGGATCAGCTGCTGCTAAGAGTTTGGTAAACTCTTTCACAGTTCTTTGCTTTGAGTTGAAAACAATCCACATGGCAAGGTCCACCTGTCTCAGGCTAAACTCTTCATATGCGGACTTTTCACCTGGCTCGGGAATCACGGTATCATTGATCAACATGGGAGTGCCTGGCTTACTAGCTTCCAAAGCGGGAACAAAGGATTTGAAAAACCTGACAGTATCCTCATCTGTAAGATTATGCGTGACTTGACGCGTAAAGAAAGCGCTAGCGTTGCGCACTGGCTGTGGCTGGAAGTAGTCGTACTGCTTGAATTGAACGCGGGATTCGTACTCCCCGACCCACAGATCCTTCCCCTGGGCAAGCATCACGGGAGAAATGTCCTGCACGATGAAATTCAGGTGGGGGAATGCCTATCAATGTCAGCTTACTCAACAGCTAACCTGTGAATTTGTATAGCATGCCTTTGCCAAGGATAGAGAGACGAAGCCACTGCCGCCTCCGACATCAACCACTGTTCCTGCGGGAAGAGCTTTCCAATTGAATTCATCTCGAAGTCCGGTACTATGGCGGTCGACTAGAGGGATAGTCAGAATTCGATAGCTTGCAAGTGTTTCAGCAACATACGTAGCGTGACMCCCGCCATTGCTCTGGAGAATCTTGCTGCAATTTCAGGACGTTTCTCGTACCACTTATACGCCGTCTCTCCATGTCTTGTTGCAAAAGGGCATGTTTCCGCGGTGACCTTAAAGGGCGAGTTTTTGATCGAGTCGGCAGTCGACGAAGCAGCACGAAACATTTCGTCTGCCTGCATGAGAAATACATCTTTGAGCAACGGCTCGCGATAGATGGCCGCACTCGCTGCTGTATGCTCAAAATGCGGTTCATTGTTGCTACCGTCCGTCACTTCTTTGAAAACCCTTTGCGTAGCCAGGAAACGCATAACGTGCATCGTTCGACTCTCGTCCATGCCAGCTTTAGCAGCAAGATCTTGGAGAGAGATGCTACCTTTGGCTGGGACAAGGCCAAAGTAGTCGAATTCTAGCGCAACCTGCCATGCTGCCATTTCATAGTGTTTGGTGAAAAAGCTGCGAAACTCTGCCTTCGGTCCATTGACTAGTCGCAAAAGGTCCAATGCTGCCGTATTCAAGTCTACTCGTAGACTTTCATATTCGGGAGTTAGTGGAATCTCTGGGGAAGAAGGTGTAAAGTTTGGAGCCTTTTGGTTTGTTTCTTCCAGAAGGGAGGTAATGGATTGAGCAAGAGTAGATACACTCTCTGCGAGTGCCAGCAGCGTTGCTTGGTTCTGTGTGCCGTTGATCATTGTTTTCGTAGTATAGATTTTCTCAATATGAAGATAAAAAATGCAATTCACAGGAAAGGTCGGCCAACTGCAATCAGTGGTAGTTGGCCGTGCTTCCATAAATAGTCAAATACTAAGTCATCTTTTTGTTGACATTGTGTATACGTTCCTTCCGCAAATCAAAGGAACGGCGTCGAGTCTCCATGTACTCTCACACTACCCTGGCTGCATCTATCGTTTTTGTGATCATCGCCTCGTGGTGCAGATCGTCCGGAACCTCTCCAAAATCTGTTGGACTGGCATGAAGAGGCAAACCCGGCATCAAGGATTTAATCTATGTGGCATTAATTACGAGACCCATTCATTTGGAACACTTCCCGATCCGGATATACCTTCATCTGCGGGCTGACCGAAACCACGGGGCCATGGCAGATGTGCTCGATGCTATGTTACCAATCTTAATTAGAGTGCAGAAGCACAACTTCTCCCATCCTCAAAATCTTCAATCCGGCAAGTAGCCGACGTGGGATGCTCTCGGTCTCCGAACCTATTCAGGTTCGTATATGTTCCTATTTGGGATGCAAAGAGCGAGGAAAAAAAAACCTACCACGATAGTAGCTCCGTCTCCGTAACCTGTGGATTCATTCAGGCCCTTCCGAGCCTGCTCGGTCATTTCATCTACTGTATCCTCTCACATGTAATCATGCGGCTTGTTGGGCGTATTCCCCTGCAAAAGAATGGAGAAGAAGGCATTCGTTGATATCGATTGAATGATTACTGTCGTCAAGAATTACATGCATTACTTCTTAGCGGCATAAGGATTATGCTCTGGAATGAGACGGCGTCAACACTGATCAAAACAAAGTTAGTAGTGCTTTGCCACTATCTATGTCTATAAGATTTCCGCATTTGTAGTTGACATGCAACAAGCTAGCTATACGAGCGACAGACTATCGTGTTCAGAAAGTCATCGAACCGCGTACCCAACTCCAAAGAACAATACTGTAGCTAAGCTATCCTAAAGCCCCATCTTCCTTCCGTGAAACGGACCGGGCCGAGATTCAACTGCATATTGCCTGGAAACCTGAATAGCTCCCTCCTCCATAGTGCTGACCTGCGATTCAGAGTTGCGATCGATGAGTGGGTATTCATGATCACTCGTGTTACATTCCTGGTGCGAGGAACCTTTGCTGATCCCGAGAGTACTAGAAGCGGATTTCTTCTTACTGGCGGAATTTGCGCTATTTTGGCTCCACGCCATGATTCGGTTGTCCGAATAGTAGGATATGATTGACGGTATCATGGGCAAGCAAGCGCTGATAATGCCGAGCATAGGCTCAAGTGTGCCGAAGACGGCAAACCTCCAGATGGACTCGGTAAAGTCCTCTGTGTTGATCTCGAGAACATATTTAAGGCGCACACCGGCTAACAAACAGATGGCCAGACCAATTCCGAAGATGACCATGGTGCCCACTCTTTTGCTGGTTTTCATCTTGAGATTCCACAGTATTGGCATGGGCAGCGCAAACACAACGACATCCTCGACTGTGATGATGATTCCAGGTATTAGATATGTGAGGTTGAGAGAGCCGCAAGATCCGTTGATGCTCTTGTCCCAGAAGAATGCCAAGGGGCGGCAGAGGACTAGAATCTGGATGACGAAGACAGCGGTGCTGATGACACAGACACCCATCACAATCCACACATAACGGCGGAATCGTGGGCTGGTTCGGCCAAATATCGTAATGTACAAGTGTAAAATGGACATTTTGTTTGTGAGCACCGCGATGTTCCTATGTTGAACGTCAGTGTCTAAATTGGGCAGCTCTGTTGCCATTACTGTACCATAGAATGTCGCACGCCAGGACAAGCTTCCCCGCGAGCATAATAGTATCCATATCACCGCCATATTTTGTGAGAATGTCCATGAGATGAAGACCGACACCGCCGTTGAGCACGGCAGCTACCTCTGTAAAATATAGACCCGAGACAAAAACCTAGGACATTGTTAACTTGTGGTTGCCTCGTAGTATAGTATGTTACTTACCAGTGACGCAATCATTGTCCAGTCGTTGAACTCGATTGGACGCCTTCTAAGCCAGCGCGCCCAATATCTGATGAAGACAAACACATAGTCTAGTGCAAGAAAGACACCAAGAATGATGAGCAGCTTCCGACCGCCCTCGTTCTCAGAGAGTGAAAAGGTTTTCATGATGTTTGATCTGAACTCTATCACGGCGTGGACAAGCAAAGAGAAGATAAGCAGGACCAGTATGCTAACTGTAAACTTCCGACCAGATGGAGAAATGGCAATGTCATGTACATGTGGGAGCAACCGTCACGGAAGGCCAAGAGGTACTAGAGGTGCAGCGGACCCGCAGGGATCGGAATCGTAGCAACGCAGCAATAAATTGAGAGGATGGTCGTCAGATATCCTGTATAGGCATAAAGGAATAGATACCTAACTGCCGCACTTGCAAGGTGTAAAACGATCCTGCAAATTAAGAGCTGATCCCTGCAGGATGTAGTGAAGATTAAGTCGGGCCTGGGTGTCGTGCAGATTTACGCCCCCACAACCCATGTTTACCGAACGGACAACGATATATGCATCCAGGATGTCACACTGGGACCAATGATACTCCACACTCTGGCCCTCTCCAGAGGATCGCCCTCTGAAAATCTAGTGTGCTCCCTGCAGGCGGTTACCCCAAGGGCAGGGGTTGGGAGCTGCGTATGTTTGCACTCCTTCGGCCCTAAATACGAGACCGCCTTATCAACCATTGGCTTTTACCGGACATGGCTTCTTGACGCGGGTTCCCGACATGTTCACCCTAGGTCCGGCGCGATGCAGCTTTGACGGGTGGGCTGGCCAGCCAATCTTCTATTGTAAGGGAGAAAAACTATCAGACTGAATTTCTCCCATCTCCAACGGTGGCATCAGACGGTCTATTGTCTCATGTCGTTTGGTGAGTCACTACAAGAAATTTTATTTGAAGTCAACCTAAAAAACCATGGGACTCGTTGACACGTGGATACGCGTTCTTGTTTCGGAACACATCCTTCTGTTCGTCGCTACGCTCGTGGCGACCTCGATCCTGACCCACATCTTGATCAAGGAGAGCAAACAAACCATATACAGCATCAAAAATGGCAAAAGGGTAGCCAAAGAAGAAGCAATCCTCGTCGGTGGCCCAGGACAAAGCTCGTGGTCATGGTTCCCGGATACGCGGGCCATGTTGCGATACATGGGAGAAGGGTATCACTTGATGTTTGCGGCTTTCAACAAGGTGAGATCTATTATTTCCAAGTTTTGAAATGCTCTTATGAAACGGCGTAATAGCATTCAAAGCGGATCCTGCGAGCCCCACTGGCGGATTACAAGTTTTATATTTTACCACCGCACTACATGGACGAATTGAAGAGCTTGCCGCAGACGGTCATGAGTTCGTCGGTTTCTGTGCAGGAATATCTACTTGGCGAATATACAACAATGGAAGCGCATACGATGATGGGCGATGTCACTTGGAATGTAGTCAGGGGCCATCTAACGCAGAGATTGGGCACTCTCGTGAAGCCGCTCAACGAGGCCTGCCAGTCAGCATTTGAGGATGAAATACCCGATTGCATAGGTGAGGGTCTTATACATGGTTGGCTATGCAACTTCTAACGATACGACTAGATTGGACACCGCTGTGCGTTCACGACGTCTTCCTTCAGGTCCTCGGACGCATGACCGGACGTGTTTTTGTCGGAGAGAAGTTGTCAAAGAATAAACTGTTCCTAAGCACATTTAGTGACTTTGCCACCTGTGTCTTTGTAACTTCAGCTTCCCTCAAAGTCTTTCCGTCCTTCTTCAGACCTATACTTGCTATCTTCTTGCCACACTTTTGGCGCATCAAACGTCATCACCGCAATAACCGAAAACTATTACTACCCGAAATCCAAAGGAAGTTGCAAGAACCCGAAACAGTCAGAAAAGGTATTTTATTATGTTCTAGTATGTGATTCACACTTCTCATAGAGGACAGAACGAAGGGCGGCGGGCCGACAGGATATGCTCGACAGCCTTATTGAGCTCTCCGGCCCCAACCCAGACGTCCGCAACATCGCGATGCGACAAATGGGAATTGGTTTCGCAGCGCTGCACACCACCACAAATCACATGACAAATGTTCTTTATGACCTCGCGGCCCGCTGGGACGAGTACGCGCCAGAGCTCATCAAAGAGTACCGCCAGGCACTCGCCGAAGATGGAGGCAAATTACAGAAGACGACAATCACGAAACTGTCCAAAATGGATAGCTTCATGAAAGAATCCCAACGCTTGAACCCTCCTTCATCCCGCAAGTTTGGCCCAATTCCTCCACTCCACAATCACTGACGAGTCATTAGTCGCATTCAACCGAAAAGTCCTTCAAGACCACCAATTAAGTGACGGCAAAGTACTCCCCAAATCCTGTTGGATTGCCGTAGCAGCCGGCCCTCTGATGTTGACCGAATCCCAATTCCCTGACCCCCTCAAGTTCGACGGTTTTCGGTACCACCGCATGCGTGAAGAGGAACAAGCATCTTTAGAGACGGAAGGGAAGGTCTCTTCAAGCTCGGAGAAAGCGTCTGTGACTAGAACAAGCCAATTCACCTCGACCGGGGTATATAGTCTAGTATTCGGTCATGGGAGGTTTGCGTGTCCTGGACGCTTCTTCGCTGGGTTGGAGAGCAAGATCATCTTGATTAATATTTTGGAAAATTATGAGCTGCGTTTGCCGGAGGGGAAGAAGAGGTACACAAACTTGGTGTATGCAGATGCGAACGTTCCAGACCCGACAGGCATGGTAGAGCTTAGGCGTATTAGAAGGCAGAGTGCATCTGCATGATCCGAGAGGAAAATTTTCAGCGAGCAGTTTCTGCTGGTATAGGTGGTCGAATTTTGTCACTAATAATGCGGGTGATTTCTTGAGGGCACCAAGGGCATTTGTTTCTTCGCGAGTGCTCGAACGTGGCATTGTTTCCTGACGGTACATTACGCCGAGGCCTCAGTTGCATTCCAATTCCAGAGTCAGTGTTTACAGTATTGGAGTTTGAGTGGTTTTCATATTGCATTGCACCTTATTTATATCGACCACATGTATATTGACCTCTGGCATGGAAGACTCGCTTCAAATCATCCTTCTAATTACCACGGAACAGTCTTCTCCTCACTGTCAACAAACTCACCGGCATACTTCTCCCTTGAAGCGGCGTCAATCACCTTCAAACAACCAGCTACACTATCCTCGAGCTTCATTGGTGCAGTCTCCATCCCAACACATCTTGCAGCGAAATCACCCATTTCCGTCTGCACCCAACCGGGCTGCAACGCAACGGTTGTCAACCAGTCATTCTCTACGTGAATTCGACGAATAGTGTAGTTCAATGCAGCTTTCGTAACTCCATAGCAGTACCAAGGGCCAGGCATGTACGGTGCCAGTCCAATACTGCCAAGATTCGAGGTCAAGGCAATGAACTTTGGCTCTTTAGCCTTGCGGAGCAGTGGCTCGACAGCTTGGAACAAGGACAGCGCACCAATGACATTGATGTCTAGATGGCGGCGAACTTCGTCCAAGGGCGTTTCCAAGACGGATACGGCGGTCTCGCCTGTTGCAGCATTCGCAATTACGGTGTCAATATGCGAGATACCTGCACCCTGAATTGATTGGACGGCAGAGGCTGCGTCAGTTGGTACGGCAAGGTCGATCTTGACAATATGTAGTGAGGTGCCCTCAGCCTTTGGAAAGTAGTTCAGCTTTTGGGATATGTCGGCTTGGGGGTTTCGGACTGCTGCGATGACGGTATTGTTTGGGCGCGAGAGGATTGTCGCGAGCATGCCGTTGCCGATGCCTGAATGGGGCAATTAGCTGTTTGCCCGAAAAGGATGAACGACTCGGAATAACCCACCGCGGTTAGGTCCTGTGATTAGCGTAACGGTGGAAGATTCAGCCATGGCTTGGAACGTTATTGTGAGATTCTGGGCTGTGTGCCAGGCAGCAAGAGGATGGAGGTGTTGGAGTCAATTTGAACAGGATTTGCTATGCCACAATGGTTCAGCCTGATTTCTTTTACGCCGCAACGATTATGCTGTGAAACAGACATGTAGCAAATAGACGTTTAGTAGGCCACGGAGGTCCCATTACCAATTCAACGCTATATCTAGACGGTCACCGAGACATGTGGAGGGTTACCATACTCGATGAACCATCCAACCCTGAGTTGATCCTGAATGCACTAGATAAGCCCATACCCTGGCGAGACACCCTAGTCATCTTCCCCAATGCTGTGCCATTGTTGCACAACAGTATGAATGCAAGGATCTGACTATCGGAGTCTTTGTTGGTAGCTCAGTGTAGCATGTTTGTAAGGATTGGTGTCGGTTAATTTGAAGGGGAACCGAGTACACCCAACTGCATTGAACCGGGGCACCTTTACTGGCCCAATAATAACGCCTCATCTCCCTCGCAAGAAGGCAAACTTTGCCTTCCCCCAAGATCCGCCTGACACACAAGATCCAACATACATGTGGTCTTTGCTTTTGCATTCCGGATCACTTTCGTATAGCGTATCCAAAGTAAGTAGGACGTGTCTCGATCGTACTTTGCCATGAACTCTTTTGAAGTCGCAGATACGAAGAACCCGAGTGGTCCGTGATCATCTCTAATAAGATACAGTCCCAAGGAGATCAAAGGGATACTATGGACCAGGGCAAACCCCTGGCGGGTACCAGAGGAATGCTGTTGGGGCAGTGATTATGCTCTGGTCCAGCCATTGACCGAATATGTACTTGATCATCGACATCCATCTGTCACACCTCCTCAATGAATCATATCCCATTCCAGAAGCTGCTTCTGTCCACAAGGCCTTTCCGTGTAGTCCTGCATCATGGCAATCCTCCACTGCATCTATTTGCTATCCTTGCTCACGCTCTCGCTATGCTCGTTCGCTCCCTCTTCCATGGTGATCTCGGGAGGATCAGACTCAGTGGCAGTTGTGAACCAGCGCATGAAAAGAGCAACAAAGATTCGAACTGAATTAGGGCCATTGTTGTCGTCTCATGCTATGATAATAGATGAAGACGGAGGAAATCTAGCAGAAGAAACAAAGCGATGGCAACAATTCGCCGGTCCCAGTTTCTTCGCTGCTGTTCGAGTAGCAACTGAACAAGATTTGATTGAGACGGTATGCCTACTTTCAACTGCTCAAACGAGTAACTAACAGAGACGTCAGATCAAATACGCGAACAAGAACTCGATACCCTTTCTAGCTGTCAACACTGGCCACGGACAGATCAAGTCATTGGCCGGCCTGCAAAATGGCATACAAATCTCAATACGGGCCCTGAGTAAGGTCACAATCAATGCAGACAACTCTGCGACGATCCAAGGAGGTGCAAGGAATCTTGACATCACAACCAAGCTGTGGCAAGCAAAGAAGCAGACTGGTATGTGACTTCCGTCCGCAATCGGAGAATTGTACTGATAGCGCTCGCTTCTACAGTGAGCGGCGTCTGCGAGTGCGTTGGATATCTAGGGCCAATGCTGGGGGGTGGCCACGGTTTTCTACAAGGATATCACGGGCTGGTTGCTGATAACCTTATCGAAGCTCGTATGGTCCTTGCAAATGGTAGTGTGGCCGTTGTTTCTGAAACGAGCAACAAGGATTTGTTCTGGGCGATTAGAGGCGCCGGTCACAATTTTGGAATTGTCACTGAAGTGAAGACAAAGATTTATGATGTTTCAGAGGGCGACATTTGGTTTTATGAGAATTTCCTCTATAGTGGTGCGTCTGTGGAGCAAGTCTTTGCGCAGCTTGACAAAGTGAAGAGAGACACTCCTGTGCAGCTGCAATTTTACTCTGTGTTTATGAGACTTCCCGACGTCGATCCGAAAAGTGTGAGTTGGCTTTCATTTTGGATGTTCCGTATAGCCTGACCTAAGCATTAGGCATCTGTTTTTCTTAGCATCCTCTACAACGGCCCTGCAGGAGATGCAGAGAAATGGACATCTCCATTCCGCAAATTCAACCCGATCACAGACGATAAAGGCACAGCTGCCTATCCAGAACTAGCTCATCTCACTGGCAACGGTATCAACGATGAGATCTGTCAAAAAGAAAATCTCAATAGAATCAGGTATCCAATATACCTGGACAACTTCAAGACTGATGCTATCAAAGCAAACTATGATTTATTCAACACGACCACAAATAAGCATCCAGCATTGAATAAATCTTTGATGCTTTTTGAAGGACTATCGTCACAAGCCGTCAATGCTGTCAAGTTGGATACAACAGCTGTTCCCATTAGAAGATATTACGTGATGAGGTTAGTACGCCCGAACATTCCTATCAATCAATATAATGTCCTAAGAAGACTTCGCAGCTCACCCGTAGTAACCTACACGCCCGATGAATCCATCGACACCATAGCCCAAGACTTTGGCCGCAGCCTACGGCAGATCCTTCAAACCAGCACCGGTTCCGACGAACTGAAAGCCTACGTCAATTATGCAGTCGGTGAAGAGAGTTTGCAGAGCATGTATGGGTATCAGCCATGGCGTGTGCACGATTTGAAAAAGTTGAAGAGTAAGGTTGACCCTCAAGATAAATTTCGGTGGTACGCTCCTATTGGGCTATAGAACTTGTATTGAGATGTCTTCCTTTCGTTATCTGCGCCATGGAGTCCATATGGGCATCAAATCGTCATAGATAGTCTGACTTTAATAGATCATTGCTTTGTGGAACGTGTCTCGTAATATACATTCTTTGTGCCTAGTCCCTATGTATTTAATGTGTTTTGTAGAGGAAAGTATACGACAGCCCTAGATTAAAAGAAAGTTTCGTAAGTCTAGTAGTTACTAAACTTTGATTAATTTCTGTTACAATCTTTGTACCCTAATATCTAGCTCGGGGAAAGTCGCGGAAGGGCTGGGCGGCATTCGACCAACACTATTAATTCTGGAAGCTCTGCCCTAAGAGGCCACACAAGACTGCCATTGTAGGGTTGAGGGCGGGCCGATGGCCACATCCCGAGACACGCTACGTCCAGGCCACACAACTGGCGGCCCGCCGGTGAGGTAATGGTGATTTTGTGATGCGCATGGAAATGTAAACTACTTCCGCACACTACGGGCAATGTCGCATGAGCTATTACGAAGACGGGATCCGCCGCTTGAATTGCGGCATCACGGCCATTTAAACAACTTTTGCCTTTTCATTGACTACGGCTGTAATATCGCGGGGCACGCAGCAAATCGCAAACATGCCCAACAAGATTCGAAGAGACATCTACACGAAGGACTCGGATTCTTTCCCATATCTATTCGAACAGAATGTGACCTTAGAATTGAGAACTTTTGAAGGTTTGGTCAGGTGCAACGACCCAAAACAGACCAGAATTTGCGAGTAATAGTGACATATGGGCCGTACGGAAAGGATATCTATCTAAGCGCGTGTATGACAGGCTATCGTACAAGGCCCTCGGAAACTTGAACAACCCGCAGGCCATTAGTTTTTCTGCGGATCCACTGCAAGCAGAGACCGAAGTAACGGGATACATCGTCGCTCATCTCAACCTCTCAGTGACCGCTATGCCTGGCAAGCCGGCCCCAACAGATATGGATGTATTCCTTACGCTTCGCCATTTCGCTGCGGACGACACCGAGGTATACTACACAGGCATTACAGGGAGGGTGCCACTCTGCAAAGGCTGGCAAAGAATGGGCTTGAGCAAGACAAACAAAGAACATCTACGACACCGCGATTGGCTGCCTCATCGAGATTACTTCGCATGCGACGTTTTACCGGTGATACCGCGCGAGGTCTATCCTGTCGATGTAGAAGTTTGGGCCACATTGGTCGCCGCAGAGAAAGGTGATCGCTTCGTGTTTGCAATTTCCAGCGGAGATACGCAAGGTAGTGGTCTTTTTGGACATGATACCCCAGAACGGTAAACCCTAATCCCTAATCCCTACACGCGTCCTGGTCAAGCTGCATTTGCAACTAGACTGGCGGCGACAGTGAAGGAAAAGCAAACTTGACCATATGCTCGAGGCGCTGCCATCACGGTTTTGAGACTAACCTGCTGCCTGTTTTAAATTTCTTCCTGTGGGTGAAAGCCAAATGCGACTTAAGCAAGTAGAGGCCTGGGAAATCTTCGCCGAGATTTGATTACATCTCAAAAATGCTCTTCTCACACGAACCATATAGTCCCGCACCTTAGAGGTAGGTGTTTCGGACCTCAGGTAGTCAGCCATGTTGCTCATACTGTTTATAGGTAACAGGATAAGGTCAGGCCTTACGGATTTCTCTACAGCCAAAGATGGTGCGATGGGCCTCTGCCTATTGCACAGTAATATGCTTACTAAATTATGAAGTAAATGGTTTAAAGTTGAGCTATTAACCCTCCAGATTTCCTAGAGAGCCAAATGCTCTCGTTGAAATTACTTGCACTGGCTAAGTAAACTACAGAAGAGAATTACAAGTTTCTGTACTTTAATTGGACATGGTTCCAGTGTAGTCCCTCAACTTATACTTCTTGAGTTTCGACATTCCTTTTGTCTTAGCCTTGGTGCTTTCCCATATTTTCAGGCTCGGGATGACAATCAAAGAAGGTGTCAAAAACCTCTGCTAAGGGTAAGCTTAGATATCCCTTTTCGCCTCAAAGACAATATCTGAACTGAGGATTCTAGACGACAATTAGCTAACTCCTGGTTTAAGAGCGCCTGCTGCACTTACCTTCATATCCGTCCGATCATCCTCGTAAGCATGCTCATAGCCTTCTGGAGTTCCGGCATTGTCACGCCTGCGGTTCTCCCAAAGGCATATGTACCTGTAAACTAGTGATAGAACAGCTGCAATACCAGATGTGATTAGGACGACGACAAATCCTGGGCCATATTTAGGTGCATCGGACGACTTAAAGACGAGCGGTCCAGTAATGTTGCCTACAAAAGTTAGAGTTGTGAGAATAAATTTTGAGCGAAAAGCAGGCGCGAGAGAGGATTTGAACCCTTCCTGCGGTCGTGGCAGATAGGTACGCACCTAAACAATAACCCAGGAATAATCCCGAGGCAGTGACAGACTTTTTGGTGTAACCTGCTGTGTTGGCGGTCTGAAGGCTCATCAATACACAATACGGAGCCGCAAATCCACCTAATAGGTAGACCGCAAACAGAAGGGCACCTTTGGAAGTCGAAGGCAGTCGCCACAGCATTGCCGCCGCGGTGATAGTGGGAAGCAAGCTTGCAAACATCATCCAAGATCTCCGCATAGGAAACTTGTAGCATAGATGGGACACCACCAGAGTATTGATACCAGCCACGACTCCGGCCGGCATAACCAGTAGCAAGCTCTCTAAGGGGTTGAATCCAAATCCGCGTATTATGATAGGAATGAACGTCGATACAGGGCCGTTGGCGATCATTATTAGGAACCCAATCACAAAGCAAAGGCCAAACCGAATGTCTACAAAGATCTCCATGACCTGTTCCAGTTTGAAGTGAGTATTGCGTACTCCGGCGTTATTGACTCGCATCCGTGACACGGCGATAAAACGCTCCCGGTCGGAAAACCCTTTGGCTCGAATTGGGTCAGGTGGCATGAAGAAAAGAACGACAAAGGCCCAAAGAATCGTCACGCAGCCTGAAACAATATACATGTATTGCCAGGAGTTAAGCGGTCCACTGGATATGTGCCCTAGGCCGTAGTTGACCAGTGGAGAAACGATTGAGACAAATCCATCTAAACAGTGCTTAGTCAATCGAACAAAGCCCAGCTGGCAAAGCCCAGGATAGACTGTAGTCTGACTTACTTGCGCTCCACCAGACGCCTATCCTCAAAGCCTGTTCATTTTTCTTATAGAAGCCAGCAACAATCATCATGAACATCGGGGAAATGCCAGCTTCAAGAAAGCCTAGGAAGAATCGTTGCGTGTACAGCCCTTGGAAATTTTGACATGCGATTGTGCACAGCAGACAAACTCCCCATATGAAAAGTACGCTGGCTGCGACGCGCTCGATAGGATACCGCTGTGCTGTCAATATAGCTGGCGTAGCTCCAGCAATAAATCCCAGGTAGAAAATCGACGATGAGAAACTGTATCTATTGCCCCTGTCGAGGTCGAGGTCGGTTCGTAAACCGAAGAGTGCCTTGCAAAACCTTAATACATATTTCATCTGCGCAGAGGAGTTTCTTCCACTTACCGCTTGAGACAACATGGCTTTGTCATAATATTGCAGTCCATACGTAAGAAACATCAATGGCATCAACTTCCTGTCAAGCTTTCTGATGAGACGTTTTTCCTCATCCTCGCTCCAGTGTTCGTCGCCGGAATACCGTGCTAATACCTTCATAGCCTCATCGGTATGGACCGTATCAATCGCAGCAGTTGGTTTTGACTGTGTCATTTGTGGCGACGTGTTGATCGCATCTTCGACTTTCTCAAAATGCTCGGTAGCTTCTTTTGAGGACATGGCGGGGTTTGAATTTATTTCAAAGGCGACGATAGGTGTGCAGTTCTCCTTGTCAACTCTGCTGAGCAATGCAGTATCCCTAGGTCAAATCCTTTGGAGCAGAAGGACTCTCGTCTATATCCATTGTCTATTCGACGCATACAACTTCTGTAGTAATAAAACATCAACCACTACAGGGGCGGCCAACCCGGGGTCCGGGATTCCGTATGACCGCCTGCGTCTGGCCTGGTCGATTTCCCAAGGAAACTTGTTGCCGCCCGCTAATGTGCTTGGAATCTTGGGGTCTTCTCGCTTCCATCATCTGGGGTGCGGGGAACCAACTAAACCCAGCTTGGAATCCGATATCGAATTCTAGCGAAAATGGAAGTATTAGGCGTTGGACCGGCGTGACCCTACTAGGGGCTTTCATCTTGAATGTCGAGGAGTTTTAGTGGACTCAGTGATTAGAACAATTCCTTTCACCAAGTTATGAACCCTTGATTCTTTGGAAAATTCCGTATTATCTGCGTGACGAAGAAGAATTGTGCCGTGTCTATTGCAATTGTATTCCATCTTGCCAAAGAAACCATGATTTCTCCCCTGCCATGGCTGCACGGCTAGTTAGAGTCACTGGGCCAAGACCGGCACACCTACATAGTTTCGTTTCATTTGTGATTCCATAAATTTGCGGGGCCGGGCATGGGGCGCCGGATTGCGCCCGGATTTGGGACCGCTTCTCCAGCCCGGTATGACACCCTGGCTGTGACTTGCCTTCGATTGACTTGACAAGAGGCGAAGTCTTCGTGATGCTATAGATCTAGACCATGACCCTGTGTGCCTGTACACAGAGGGCTTAGGCTAGGGTGGTTTTTGGGACTGTGGGTGGTTTTGGGCCCTTCCAAAACTGTGAAATGGGATACCGCACAAAGGTCACCGCGTGCCGCCGGGCATACAGCCCTGTAGAATTAAATCCCTGGAGGACTTCCCATACTTTGATAGACAGTCAGGCGCGACTAGAAGCGTATTCAGTATGAAGAAAGTTCAGGACTTGGAACATGACAGGTTCAGACCCATAACCACCGCTTGTTGCTTCTAGCATAACCGATTAGTCCTCCCCTACAGAAGAAGACACGAGTACACTTCAAGAGGTCAAGTAAAGAAAGACCACAACGAGGAACAGAGATTTCGCAGAAGAGAAACCTTTTCTTTTGTGTGAGGAAAGACTTTTTGCCCAATATCAACGAGTGCTGCATGGTGAATTAAACACAGCCTTGCAAAATCGGGAATCACTACACTCATAGAGAGCTCTATATTCTAGCTGTTGAACAGGGAGGTCTTATAACAACTCTTCGTGGCGGATGCTCAATCTATGTTTATATTTCCATGGGTTTCCTCAGAAACTTCTAGCTTTAGTCAAGAATTGCCGCTCGGTTTTCCGCCAACCACTGTTCCAACGTCTTGGGTTTCCTTCCCAGTATCCTTTCAGCAAAATCATTCAATGACCAGGCAACTTCATTGTCTGCTTCAAATTTGAAGAAGGTCCATAGATACTGCAGTCTTTGCTCTCCAAGGTGCGGATACTCTTTGAAAAAGCCTTCCTTGCTGATGTCGGGTGTGATCTTCACCTGCCACACCCGGCTCATGATCTCGGCAACATCGTCGGCGCGTAAGAGGTCGTTACCGTTATTGAGGGTGTGGAATTGTCCAATGTGCTTGACATCTTGAGACAAGAAGAGTCGTGCAGCGATCTCACCGATGTCCGCGGTATCTACGTAAGGCACCAGTCTGCTTGGCCATATAAGCTTGTGGTCCTCCTTCAATGCTCTTTTCATCCAATGGTAGTTGTCAAAAAATGTAGCGCCAATGTTCAGGATAGTGACAGGGAGGAGGCTTTCCTCGAGCACTTCTTTGGCTATGGGCGACTGGATCGGCAATCCAAGTTCGTGTTTCTTGAGTTCTTCAGGCAGACGACGACTGTTAAAGTCTGGAAACATCCCAACAAGTCGAATGGCGTGAATGAGTCGATCACCGGACTCTTTCAAAGCTTTGACTAGGTTCGTCATAGCCTGGCGTTCGTCCACAGAGCCTTTGGTGATAATGAACACCCCTTCCATGCCTTTCACAGCACCGTGTAAGGACTGAATATCAAAGTAGTCAGCAACGACTACTTCCGAGGATGGCCAAGCCTTTTCGAGCTTTTGGACACCGGACGTCGTGGTCGTGGCCAATCTTAATCGTACATCAGGTGCCAGTTTGCGTAAAGACTCAACCAGCTTTGATCCAACTCGACCATTTGCACCGAAAACTAGGATGGTTTGTGGAATCTTTTTGATAGATTGAGCCATTATTGTCCAAGAAACACAGACTTGTCGGACAAGGAACGCAATGTTAATCGGAGGCAGGCGTACTGGGAGGTCAAAACCAAAAGTTTATCCCTTCATGTGTATCTTGGCCTCTCTTTTAAAATTACACAACTATCAGAGCCGGCTGTCTGAATGGAGTATAGTTCACTAGTTATTATCACCGTTCTAGGAGATGTTACAGCGGTTCAGGCATTGCCGAAGCCCCTTGTGAAGTGGTGTTTGGCGGAGAAGCCGGCAAAAGGAATGCCGGGTATGTTCAAAGTGCATTTAATACTCATCTACGTACCGGCAATTGACTGGTGATGCCCGTCTCCATAATTATGGCGATCCCATGGGTGGACCTGGGCGTTAGTTGGGAGATAGCTCTTCATATGCAAAAAAGACGACAAATTTCGCAATTTTCTAACAATTAGCCTTAAGGCTGTACCTTAACATTATTGTGGGTAGAACAACTCGTGTGGAAAACACACTTTTAGATGTTCAGGAATCTATAGCCTCGTTGTCTGTTGTTAGACCGCTGAGGAAGAGCTCAGTGGCCAATTCTTGACGTGGGTTTCTCATCCCGAATCACTCTGAGCCAGCTTTTCTGAAGCCAATCTATCCAGCCTGCTCTCTAGAACCAGCCACTTTCCCCTTGGAGGGATACTCCTCCCGGAGACAAGTATATTGACAGCATGATAACCTATATCCTGGCCCTGGACGCTTCCTGCGGCAAGTTTACATACTGTTTGTATAATTCGAGACATTCTGGGTTGACAGCGGTGCCACCAACCTTGTGAGGCCGCCCAGACACAATATCTCTCACGACGTTCTCGATCTTCTTACCATTAGCAGTATACGGGATGTCTGCTACCTCTAAAACATAGGCAGGTACATGTCTAGGGCTTAGAGAGGTCCTAATCGCTTGTTTGATACGAGCTCGGAGTTCATCAGTCAGCGGCCGGGTTTTAACCTTCACGAACAGTAAAACCTGCTCATCGGTGTCGTGCTCGCGACGTTGGCCGACAGCGATACAGTCTTCGATTTCGTTGAACTTGTCCACAACTCCATAAAGTTCTGCGGTCCCGAAGCGGACCCCTGCTGACAGTGAGTCGAAAATGCCCTATAAATGCTTAATAACGTACATACCTCCAGGATTCAGAATACCATCGCTCCGACCAAGAATTTCGTAGCCACCGGTGCGAGGATTCTTCCGAATAAAATCGCCGTGCCACCACACACCCGGAAAGGGTTCAAAGTATGCCTTTCTGTATCTCTCTAGCCCATTATCCCCCCAAAACGTGATGGGCATACTGAAGAAAGGCTTTGTGATAACAAGGTCTCCTTTCTCTCCAGAATTGTCGATATTTCTACCTTCCGAGTCCCAGACCTCAACTTTCATTCCTAAGCAGGCAGTAGAAAGTTCACCATTGTACACAGGTGCAAGAGGTGACCCATTGACAACTGTAAAATTAGCAAGGTGCCTTTCGATCATCATTGAAAGATAAAAACTTACTGCCACCGACGAGGTCTGTCCCGCCAGAACCACTCAATAGTCCGACACGCTTGGGGAATGTGTTGTGAAACCACTCTGAGATCTCCGCTGAGAGCGGAGATCCTGACGCCCCGGTCGTCTCGAGATTAGGTAGCTCAGGCAATGTGATTGGGCTATACTTTTTCAGGCTGGCGAGAAACTTGGGACTTGTACCCCAGTGCGTCACTCTGTGATATTTATTAGTGAAAGGTAGTGGTATGGTTTGGCAAACGCACCCCTGCTGTGCTAGTAGCTCCACCTGGTGGGCAGGGCTGGGATGCAGCGGACTCCCATCGTACAAAATGATTCGCGCCCCAGAACTCAATCCTGCGACGAGATAGTTCCACATCATCCAGCCAGTCTGTGATAAATTAGTTTAGATTGCTGTCATGGGGGCATCACTAACAGTTGTATATTGATAGTACACTGAGTTTGGACTGATATCCATAATGAGCTTGTGTTCCTTTTTCTGCTGTAACAGCGCGGCTCCTCCACCATGACAGATACCTGCAAAGGTTAGCTGTGGGGACGTGAACCTGGGACTCTTTTGTCCTACTCACACTTTGGTGGCCCAGTGGTTCCGGAACTGAGACGTTAGTGTTTCGAGCTATAGTATTGGGCGGGAATGCGTACGAATATAGTATATAGATAGGGTAGTCAAACTCCACCTGTTCAAATTCCAAAGCCGTTTGCTTCACCTTAAGGAACGAGCGCAGATCGGAACTGTAGAGATGTCAGTAATGCTGTGTTATATATGACTTGGACGGTCATCTTCTTACACATTCTTGCCCCTGCACAGACGTCCCTGCACAACCACAACGTTTTTCAACTCGACAACAGCATCTTCAAGTACCTCGGTTACGGAAGTCATCTTTTCTCGCAAGTCTTTACGTGATCCGCCATATAGCACTTCCGTTGTAACGAAGAGCACTGTTGGCCGCACTTGTACGTATCTTTCAATAATGCCTTTGGCGCCCATCTCCGGTGATGTTGATGTAAAGATAGCCCCAATGACTCCAGAGGCCAGCAGTATGACCAGTGACTCAGTCGAGTTTGTTAGACAGGCTGGAAAGGTCAGTCTATTACCACTATCTTGAAAACGGGGCACATACTGGCAACGCGATCTCCCTTCTTCACCCCTACTGCTTTCAACGCACTGGTATATAGTTCAACCTCGCCCCTCAGCTGAATCCAGGTCAAGTGTCTCCAATCCACGCCCCCTTCACGGCAAGCGGAGACTGCTACAGCGTCAGGATGCACTGACAAGCCGACTCCAAGCATATTCTCAGCGTAGTTTAGCCTTGCTCCCGGAAACCATTGTGGGCGAGGCCACATAGTCTCAATGCCAAGCGCAGTCGCATCAGGACCATGGCTGTAAATCATGCCACAGAACATCCAAACCTCACCGCAAAACGTTTCCAGCTCATCCACCGACCACTTGTATAATTCCGCATAATTGGACAGTTTGAGGCCGTATTTGCGATTGACAGTTCGACGAAAGGCATCTACTTGTGTTGCGTGTGGATAGGGGTGCTTCCACACGGATTGGGCAATGTTGGCCATGGTTCTGCTCAAAAGGTTCGGAGAGAGAAATATTTTTCACGTTGTACGGTTTCCTTTCGGCACTCTTGATGAGACTGATTAAATTTAACACTTGCAATCTGGTACTTAAAAGCACACGGAGCCGCTAGGGTCAATTCACTTGGCCCGATTCAGCGCTTTCTTGGCCAAGTACCGCGGAACGCCGCGGTGGCCTGGTGGGCGGAGCTCACTGTGATCCCCAGGGTCCGTAGACCTCCTGTCACGTTGCCGCAAGATAGTTGGTACGCTTTATGAGCCTTTATGCACACTCTTGTCAATCATAGCTAACCCGAGTGTATGGACGAACGAGAGCGAGGGTATTTATTGTACGGTAGCTAAGTCTACTCGAACCTCATTGTGTTGGAAATTTTCCCTAGCCCTTCCAACTCCACCTCGACCACGTCCCCATTCTTCAAGAACTGGTTTCTGAAGAAGCCAACACCTGACGGAGTGCCAGTCATGATTATTGAACCTCTGCGGAGAGTGGTGCCTCGTGAGAGGTGGCTGATGATCGCCCTTACAGACCATATCATATCCTCCGTGCCCGTTTCCTGCATCACTTCTCCATTCACTCTAGTGACGTAATGTAGCTTTTGAGGATCGGTGACCTGTGCTGCGGACCATATTGCGGGACCGATGGGAGCAAATCGGTCGAATGACTTGGCATAACAAAATTGCCCACCAGACACACTCGGGAGTTGAAAGTTTCTGGCCGAAATGTCGTTTCCGATACTGTAGCCCAGGACATGATCTAGAGCGTCGGCTTCGGTGACGTTTTTGGCGTCCTTTCCGATTATCACGCAAAGCTCGCCCTCGAAATCAAGCTGCTTCTGAGCGTCTTTGTGGATTGGAATTTCGTCTTGGGGTCCTGCGAGGGCGTCGTGGGGCTTGGTGAAGATGACCGGGTAAGGAGGTACTTCCAGCTACAGGAACGCGTAAGTTGCAGTTGAGGCTGCTTTGGTGCACCAGCTACTTGCCTTTGCCTCCTCTGCGTGCCTACGGTAGTTCAAACCGACACACTGGATAATCGGGGTCGATTCGAGGGGACTCAAAAGCTGTTTCAAAGCCGTTAATACATAGTAAAAACACGAGAAGACAAGACGCACTTTTTCCACTTGACTTTCTTTGTCCGTCGGGGTAAAGCCGTCCGTAACGTTGCCTTGCAGCTGCGCTACCCTGTACTTGCCATTACTGGTCTCTACTAAATCACCGTAGTGTTGGGTTCCATTGTCGTCCTCGTAGCGGACCAACTTTGTGAATGTGCTTGTAACAGTCATAATTATCAACTCCAAGGAACTCTTTGCTACCATGAATAATATCAGCGTGTACCAAGCTCTTGTACCGTAGTCTTTCTACACTTGGAGATGCGGGGTCCAACCATCGTCTGCGTGGAGACGGCATTCGGGCGGTCTTGGCCGGACCACGCAGGAACCAGAAGGCCGCTGCCCAAACACAATAAACGTGTCGCTAAAGATGGCCTACAGTTTCGCACGCCCGAGTACCACGTCAGCAGCTATCCATTCAATCGGTCAGAAATGGAGTTGAACAGAAAAATCAGCGTTCTACGTCTGGCATTCGTGCACTACCAGCATCCTGATCTCGACAAAGCCGCCAAGTTCTTGCAAGACTTTGGATTCGTCGAGGCCGCGCGAACGGATACTCGCATTTATTTCCGGGGCTATGGCATCGATCCGTACATCTACATCGCAGAACAGTCACCTTCTGGAAAGCGCGCCTTTGTAGGTGGTACCTGGGCAGTTGAATCGTACCAAGACCTGAAAATCGCTTCGGCGCACCCCAATGGGTCGGCTATTAGAGAAGTTGACGGACCTGGCGGTGGTCAGATTGTCACCATTGCAGATCCAAATCAGTTCACTGTCAACTTTGTCTTCGGCCAGTCACTGAGGGACAAAGAGCCTCAAGCAAGTACCGCCCGCTTCGAAGAGGACGTGGAGATTGTCCCGAACATGGCTTTCGACAAGCATCGGCACGGGAAATTTCGTCGATTCAATGAAGGGCCGAGTCCGGTGCACAAACTGGGCCACTATGGCTACATAGTTCCCAAAAGCAAGTATCAGCAGACGCTGGACTTCTACCTGGGCTTGATGAAACTGAAGCCGTCGGACTCCGTCTTCGATCCAAAGACTAATAGTGACAACACGACTTTTATCCATATTGACCGGGGTCAAGAATACACAGATCATCATGTATGGATGTCAAGGCATCGGAGTTGAATGGAATGTACTGACGTCCAACAGAGCATTTTCGTTGGCGGCGGGCCAGAAGAAATCCGGCCGTACGCACATCACTCAAGCTTTGAAGTCAACGACTTCGACACTGAGTCTCTCGGACATGACTGGCTTCGAAAGCAAGGGTGGACTAATTGTTGGGGCCTTGGCCGACATGTCTTGGGCAGTCAGATATTTGACTATTGGTGAGTGTCATCTTTGCCAGGTGAGGGTTATTTTGCTAAAAAGAAAAATTTAGGTTTGACGCTTCAGGGAACATCATCGAGCACTACACTGACGGAGACTTGGTCAACGAAGATACACCCTATGGCCGTGAGCCCGAAGCGCCGCATTCCTTGTACATATGGGGGCCGAATGTTCCCCTTGGATTCGTTACGGGCAAGGTGGAAGATGCGCAGGGAGGAGTAGGTCCCGGGAAAAAGCTGGTGGGTACAATGCCAGACCCGGTGGAAGGCCAAGGTGCTCGTTTTGAAGTTGCGACGGCGACATAAAAATTGTCAGAAGCCAAGCATCGGACTTGGGAAGTAGCCTTGGGAAGTAGGGGGAATCACGCTGGTTAGTGTAAGCCGAATTGTGATCTTTGAAGACAACATAGCCACAACAGCTGGCCAATCAATAGCATAATCTCTGCGCTTTAAGTCGTCTGCGAGTGGCACCATTTACAATACAAGTGTTGCCCTAGAGGTCACTCCTCGGTTTCCCGGCCATTGTTACATCTAGAGTCGCGTGTCCCGAGTTCGGCGTCTAGCCTTGGCAGCTAGCCACCCAATGTATTTTTTTAATTTTTGCTTTTTATTTTTTTCATGTCGGCAGACCTTAGTTGGTGCATTTGTGGATGTGGTGTTGTCACAACCATTGCCAATTCGACTTGATGCGTGTCTCCATAATTGGGCGTGTAAGGATTAGTTGGAGCCAAGAACAGAATCTGGAAAGTGGGGACGGCGTCGGCATTTACCCAAGACCGTGATCGTCAATCGTCCTTTCCTTGCGCGTGGCAGCCGTGGCCGTGCTCTCTAGTCACAAAGTAAACGCCGGATGTAGTGTTGGGTTGGCGAACAAACCACCTGAACATTCAACCAGCCGCGTAAATTTGTACGAAGCAATTTTTCATCAGAGATAAGACCTCGTAAATACTTGCAAGGCCTTTTTTTTAATCTTTTGAATCGTTGTGCTGAGTTGTCAAAAGAGGTCTTAGCCGGTATTGTTGAAGGCATTCTGACTAGAGCCTGTCACAGCCACTTACCACGCTTGACCGAATTGAGCAATTTCCCTGTGATCCCATCGACAACTTATCTAGGGAAGCATCTTCCGAATTGCGATTTCGTATCTAGGCATAGACTCATAATCACAAACTCCTGGATTTTATACTCCAGTCTCTCATATAAAAGCTTGTCTTGGGTGTGAGCCCTCTTTCAAAGGTCGGTATAACTTGTCGACAAAATGGTGAGCAGAAGCAACACTACGGATCTGAACAGATTCTGAGTCTGGCACTAGGTCATTGAACATGATGTGCCCATCCTCGTGGTTGGCGCTGGGCCTGCTGGACTCATCGCTGCCTTGCAAATCGCGCGCCATGGTGTCAAATGCATGCTCGTAGAGCGCAATCTCGACACTACCAAGTGGCCCAAGATGGACATCACCAACTGCAGGAGCATGGAATTGTTCAACAGGCTCGGAATCTCCGAGGGCCTACGGGAGCAAGGTAAATTCTTCACCGCCTGCAAACGCCAATTGCGGCCATGGATCGGTCTGTGGCAGCGATGCTAACAGTAGAGAACAGGAGTTACACAGGATTACTCCTTCGACGTCTTGTTTTCTACGGGCTTGTCCCCTGGAGGCGAACTGATTGCGAAATGGGTAATTTGCCATCCCCCACGACCTTACATTGGAGATGTTGAGCTGACAACCTGCAGGATTTACCCTCGCCGAATTCCTGGCGAGATAGAATAAAGAAGCAAAATGACGGGTCCATGCCACGTGAACCGTACCAGCGCTGCTCACAGGCAGTATTCGAAGCCTGGCTGAAACCTCGAATTCAATCCGAATCACTCATTGATTCGTATTTTGGGCTCAAATTTGAGACACTCAATGAGTCCGATGGAGGGGTCGAAGCACGCTTGGTCGATGTACAGACTGGGGAAGAACACCTCGTCCGTGCTCAGTACGTTGTGGGCTGTGATGGGGCCGGAAGTCGAGTACGGAGGACAATTGGCGCCGAGATGATTGGTGGAGCAGTGTACGTTGAGCGTCATCACTCCTCAAGAGGACCGTGGACTAACACAGGACAGGCCAATGGCAATGTACTTGGTACACTTCAAGTCTCGCGACTTGGCGGCTCTGCACAAACAGGGACAGTTCTGGCACATCTTTTTCTCTCATGGGGGGGTAATTATCAGTCAGGATGAGGTCGACACGTGGACTACTCACCTACCGATCAGCCTCGACACTGACTGGGAAGCTCTCGACCCGGAAGAGGCGGTCCGGACGGTTTTGGGAGGCTCTGTAGGGCCATACCCTATCCAGATCGATCAGATCCTGGTCAGGAGCGCCTGGCGGCCGAATATCTGCGTGGTGGATAAGTACAGATCGAGTCAAGGAAGAGTCTTTCTGTCGGGGGACGCAGCGCACCAGAATATTCCCACTGGAGGATATGGCATGAATACTGCTGTTGGCGACAGTTTCGACATTGGGTGGAAGCTGGCAGCAATCATCAAGGGCTACGGCGGCCGTAACTTATTGGAGTCATATGAGACCGAACGCAGGCCAGTAGCAGTGACCAACATTGAAAGGTCCGGGGTCCATCATAGTGTTCACCAAGAATACGTCGCATGGGTTCGGGAGGCCGGGGACGGCGTTGTCACCGCACAAGATGACAAAGGAAGGGACTTACGCAGGCGTATTGCAGAGTACGTGCTGTCTCGCGACGGAGAGAATCAAGACCACGGGATCGAGCTTGGATATCGCTACGAAAACTCCCCTATTGTAGTCCCTGACCATGAGACTTCGCCGCCAGAGTGGAACTACCGTAACTACATGCCATCAACAATGCCCGGTGTCCGCGCCCCTCAAGTCCTCCTGGCGGATGGAAAGACCAGTATATACGACTGCTTGGGGCCGGATTTCACGCTTGTCGACTTTTCCACTGATGGCAGATGGGTGGCAGAGTTTGGCCCCGTGGCAGCCAGTTTGAAGATAGCGCTCAAAGGGCTTCATCTGGCCAGTGAAGACCACGTCGCCGCCGTCTGGGAGCGGCAGGCCGTGCTTGTCCGACCTGACGACCACGTGGCTTGGAGGGCTTCCACGAACGGGGACGTAGTAGATGTGGAACAGATTCTGAAAATTGTCACTGGGAAAGAAGTCGCTGCAGCTCGAAATGGAACGTTGGTTGGGGGAAGAAATGAGGACGACATTGTGGCTCGAGGGTTCTCGGGCACGTCGGGTAACGTGGACAGGGACAAGGTGGAGCTATTGGCTGAATTTCAACGATAGTGATGGCGTGAGGTAGTCCATGGCTGTACTCTGTAGGTGGTAGATGGAGGCCTGCTGGGTGATGTGATTTGATATCGAGGGTGCCTTAACCCTAACTAAGGCATTCTACTTGTATATGTCTCCTCGGATAGAGAACCCCCAGGATAGGATTACTAAGCAGAACCCCCAAGCCTGCAGGTGGTGAGCCCAGCAGCCCAGCTGTGTACCTGTTGCTCCTCGTTAATTACCAAACCCTAAATTATTCAGTCTTCGTTGCTAAGCTCTAAATTACCTTTTACTTGGATAGCCTCGCCTCCGCTCTTGGACAGCCCGGGGCGCTGTCTGTCTGGGCGGGGGCGGGGCGGGGCGCGGGTGCGGGGAATTTTAACTTAACCTCTACAGCTCCAGCTCCATCTCCATCTCCATCTCCATTTCTTCTCTTCTCACCCTCACCTCGTTCCATTCACCACACACTGCCATCCCCCTTACCATCCACGCAATGCCCATCCGCCATGTCACAGCACTCTTTCCCGGTGCAAGCCCCCGAAGCTACTGGACCTCCTGTCGCCAACTCGATTGAGCTCCAACCCCCAATCGCACCTGCACGAGCTTGCTACGAATGCCGGCGTAAGAAGACCAAATGCGACATGCGCCGACCCGTGTGTGGGCTCTGTAGTCGCACCGGAAGCGTTTGCGGCTTCCCACTCACGAGAAAGCGACCGTCACTTTCGCTGTCGTTGACGAGCGAGAAAATGCAAAAGGTGGATCGCCATCTTGGCCTGCTCATGCGGTTGCTCGAGGGTGAATCCTCGCAGTTCGATGACAACAACGTCCAACAGATGGGCCCATCTGCTCAGGCTCCAGGTCAACAGGCCGGTTCATCCCATAGCCCTAATAGCCAGCCTTCTCCCGCGCAAGCCACAAATACCCAGGCTTCCCCCACTCGAACCATAGACGACCTATTAAGCGGCAGCCTCACAGAAGCCCCAGAAGAGCCCATCTCCTACGAGCTGGCCATGCACTTGGTGGATGTTTTCTTCGACAACATTCAGCCGTGGCTACCTCTGTTACGCAAACCTCACTTCGTGCAACGTATCTCGCAATCACTTGGACGGGGCCCTGACGCGCTGGCTAACCTCCCAACAGAGGATTCCTTCCTTCTTTTGACCATGTTTGCTCTCGCTGCACGTTATTCTACTCTCGAGCAATATTGGAAGGCTCCTCCTCGTGAAAGAGGGCTTGTGTACGCCAGACGAGCGAAAACATTGTACTCTCATGTTAGAAACCTCCAAGAACCGACCCTTCGCTTTCTCCAAGGCTGTATCGTTCTTGCATTCTATTATTATACCTCTGGCATGTCCTCGCAGGGCTGGGTTCTAGTTGGCGTGTGCATACGTTTCGCCTTCGATCTAGGCCTCTCTGACCTGGACGATCCTAGCAAATCGCCCATGTCAGCCGACGAGACGGATGTAGAGGAGCTTCGACGAGCCTGGTGGCTCATATGGGAACTCGACACGTTTGGATCTATCATCCTTTTGAGACCTTTTGCGGTAGATCGACGGCATGTTTGCGTCAAGCTCCCTATTTCCGATGCAGCTTGGTTTGCCGGCGAGCGTGTTGGTTCTGAAACCCTTCGAACCGGCAAACAGCTGAATTGGGACGCACTCGGTGCTTCGGCAAATCAGGACGAACGAGCGTGGTTTCTAGTTGCAAACAGCCTTCTTGCCAAAGCGCACGACCGGCTCCTCCTGCGCGAAGGCATATCAGAGGAGCAACAGGCGATTCTTGAGAATGAGATCAGCTGTTTAAAATTGTGTTTACCGCCAGTTTTTCATCTGCGTCGCTCACACCTGACCTTGGAAAGTGAAGTTGACACTCCTGCAGTCAATTGGATCGTGGGCACACATCTGCTACTCTGCTCAGCATCTCGTTTGATATCTGTCTTGGCCAACAAACCTCAGGAGACAACTCCGAGTCCACAGAGCCTCTTCGATATAGCCTCAAGGGACAACTTTCGGATACCCGAGCTCTCAGCAATCCTGCGAATGTGGCCTCCAAGCTGTATCGCAACTGCGCATCCCTTCTTAGTCGTCAGCATTTGCCCGCTTTTTGGAGGACCGCCGAGATCTGTGCTTGAATCTCCGTCATACATGTCATTCTCCAACTTGGCCTCTCTTGTCCAGACTCGTTTCGCGGAAAGTTGGGACTTGGGCCGCGTCGCCCTTCGTACGTACCCTTTGCAGCTTATTGCTCTCCAAGTCTAACAATGTTAGGTATATCTCGTGCGCTACATAAGCACGAAAAGCTTTCTGAGGAGGTAGCCGGGCTTACCAGACACTACCCGTTGTTCGTGAAGCCGTTGGCCGACCGGGCCCGCAAGGAAAGAGGTCAATCCATGCCGTATAATAGCTTACAGGACGGCCAGGAGGTTCAGCCCGTCGACCCGCCTTGTAATGCGCCAAATACAAACTACCCTATTGATGATTTTATTTTCGACTTCGGCGAAAATGAGCTTCCCGGCGTCTTTGATAATGGCTACTTATGAACAGTGATGCAGCGAGCAGCTCTTTACTCCGTGGCGGCCTTTCCCTTCTAGCTTTTGTACAACACTTCGAATTTAATGCCAGAGGACTTGCCGGCGTTTTCAGGGGAATAAAAAGCAGAAACACGGGAAGTTACAAACAATATCTGTCCTGTCTCCGGACTCATGATGCTCTCCGGTTCACCGCACGTTTCTGGGAAAGTATCGGCTCATAGGTTTGGCGTTAGTAAATAATGATGCAAACAGAAAGCGGGATTGTTGATCATTCGAGAGCTGTGTTTCACCAGCGAGGCTCCGTCGTGAGAGAAGACGAATGTCCACATCACGCTCTACTAAAATGGACGCCTTGAAGTAGGCTTGGACTCTGAAGGGCCCGCACTTCGGAAAAGTAGAACTTGGGAGATCTCGGCTGGACGGCTTTGGAATGAATGAATGAAGCGACAAACTGCTCGATAGCTGAACGAACCGGACCATTTCAAAAGTCTTCGTAAGCGAGAATTTATCAACAGTCTTTACAGTGCGTCGCTTTTGGCCTCAACCACCTACAGGATCCCGTGACACTTTGCGTGAGAGCTTCGCCTTGGGCTTTCTACGATGCAGTTGTCGATTCACTGAACCATGATCAAGGAGTGCGGCACATGTACTAGCAGGGAAAAAGGCGGGGTGCACGATATATGGTGGCGGATTATGATGGAACGAACATGGCGTGCTAAACATGTATAAATGTGGAAGGCGAGCGGCAAGAATGTTTTTACCGTAGGGAGGAGGAGTCTTGAATTTCGACTACAGGAATCCCACTTCTTATTCTTGGCAGTGAAGGCAAAAGACAATACGAACACATCTCTGAAACTTCTCAGCTCGCGCTCTGCCCCGACTCCGACTTTGATCAAATATACAAATTTTAGATCGGTCTTCGTGGTTGAATCACGACAGCCAGTCCTGTTTGAAGGACAAAAAAGCTGTCCAGGGTTAGCTTGCTCAGCAATCTTGACCGGATCCATTCATGAACGACTTACTAGCAGCTTAGTTGCCAGTCCGCATTTGGATTGGCTAGTTGGATATCGAAGTGTCGGAAAAGCGCGGAGATGACCTGTTCAGAGGGTCTACTTAATCACCGGATTCTAGAGCGCGGAGGGCTGGGACCACCTCCTTCATCTGAAAACGAGCGAGCGAGGGTCACATACCTTGGACATCTCCATCCAGCTCAGGTCTACATTGTTAGATTCAACCCTTCAAAATGAAAGTCGGATGGGTGATGAGTTCTAGTGACACTTACTTTTCCCAATGCACGTTCGCGAACCGCCACCGAATGGAAGCCAAAAACGTTCTTGGTGAGATTAGCATATAAGAGAAGGGCCGGGAGGGAACAGGTGCTCTTGCTTACGCAACTCTCCCTTGTTGGATTGTAGCCATCTCTCGGGACGAAATTCGTCGGCGTCCTCGCCGAAGACATCCTTTGACCTGCCGAACACGTAGGCGGAGGTGCCTACAGTAACCTGGACCGAGTTAGTGAATTATTCACAAGCCACACTAGGGGGCGCATTATTTGTCCTACACCGGCTGGAATATGACGACCGCCGCACTGTAGGCCCTCCGAAGGGACCACACGTGGTAATGTTTGGCCGACAGCGGGGTGGAGGCGCAATGCCTCATACATTACGGCTTGGAGATACGGCATTCGCAGTGTTGTTTCATACTGAAAATTCCCTGACTGGGACTGCGTGCCGGCAAAAGAGTCAACTTCGTCAATGAGCTTCATCTTGCATTCCGGATTTTTTAGGAGGTAGTAAATTATGGCTCTCAGGGAGATGGCGGTCGTGTCGCTTCCTGCAAAAACGTTGGTAGATGCCATCGAAATGACATCCTGCATCTGAAACTGATCGGGTTTGTTTCTGTGGATTTCCATGAACTGCGCAACCATATCTCGGTCACCTTCGCTACGGCCAAGTCTAGCGTTGACGAGCCCACCGGTAAAATCTCTCATGCTGCCATTGCGCGCTGTAGCCGCCAAATGATTTCCGAAGACCGGGCGCAAAAACTCGTGGATGTGGAAGACGTAAGGTATCTGGCTGACACATGAAGAGGATTTCAATGACCTCTTGATCTCTCTAAGGGCTTCATTCTCTTCTCCAAGGTCCAAGAGACCGAAGCGTTGGGAGAAAGTCACTTCGCCGATGAAATCTGCTCCCTCGTGAGACGCGCATCAAGCAGCACAGTAGAAGTAGCCTCACCGAAAGCAAGCAATTGAAGCCACGTGCCAAAATCAAAGCTTTGCCCCTGCTTCTGGCGCGTGAGAGCCAAAAAGTGTGAAATGGTACTGTCAAGCCGTGGCTCCAGCTCCTTCAACGACGCCGTGGCGTAGACATTGTTTACAAGTCGACGCTGGGCGCGATGGACGCTCTCACGGCTCTCTGCGAATAGATCGAATTTCCGCGTTCCGTGGCTAACACTATACCAGTCACTCTTTTCATAGTTTCCTCCGAATCCTTTTGCCATTAGCCACGTTGAATCGCAAAGTCAAAAGTTCTCTTTACCGTAGATTTTCCTGACAGAGTCCGGATCGACGATTGACAGCTCGTTGGGCCCAACCCGAACAACATCACCATGCTTTCTGTGTAGGTCACTAAGGACAGTGTGGAAGTCGCCCTTGTAACCATGAAAAGCAAGCCACAGTCTTGTCAGTTTTGCCAGAAAGGGTCCTGGATATCGGGCGAGTGGTGAGAACGTGATTTGATAAAATGCATACAAAACAACCAAAGCTGGGATCAGATACCAGTAGTAGCTGAGTAATGACAGCCTGAGGACCCCACTCTGGTCCGAACCAATCGAACTTGCCTTGTTCTGCATTTTTTGAAATGTTTCCTAAGCGATTTCTTTGTGCCCCTATGGAGAGATAGTTTATAGTGAACTTATGTGGCTTTGATGTGCCAGTCTGGAGCCATGATGTGTCAGGTGCAAAGGTGGATCTGAATGGATCCAGAATGTGTGGAGCACGGCAAACCACGGCAAACGGACGTTGTACGGGTCCGAAGCCAACGGAGGCTACCTTATACCTCGATTGCGGGGAAGATTCTGTGGAGAAGGAAAAGACGGGGCAAGTGGCTTCGTGCAAACTAACCCACTTGGCCCCTCCGGCGCCAACGAGCAACACAGACAGTGTCCGATTATGCCGGCATCAAACTCACAGTTGGCTATCGCAGCCTAGAACCCCTCACCTCCAAATCTCCTGCTGAATACTTGTAAGAAAGTAATATTTGTCCCGCCCTCGCGCTGAATATTACTACCCAGATCACTAGCCGCCGTGCTGGCCGATTCTGAGCAGTGAAGAGTAAATGATTCACATGTGTACGGCTGGCTTAGAAGCTTGCTCAAAGTTGGGCAAAACTCTTGTCGCTTGCTTCTTGTGAGCAACAAATGACCATCTGTCACAACTGCCGACCTAGATGCTCTTTCTAGTATTGTTCCGCTTAATTCAGAGGATTCGACGCAGTGACGGTCTAGCCGCTACGGTCAAGAATTGGCACGATCAAAGCCAACAAGGAGAGGGTGTGGACTGGGCGGAAGACAGCTCATTGCACTCGTTCGCAGAATCAAGCCTTTGGTCAGGGCCTTTGCGTCAATCCTCGGCCTGGGAAGAGGCGTTCGGGGTCCTTAAGGTACGAGCAACGACTGAAACAATTTGAGTACGTACATCCAATGTCGGAATCATATGCCCTTTATTTGACACCTCTCTATCCGATTTTTCAGAGGGCCAAGGGTAAAATGCTCGATCTCGACTTCTCAAGCATGCTTGTTTTGACCCAGCTGCCCCTGAGGATGTGGAAGACCTTTCCTTCAGGACTTTAGTAGAGTCGTCGAGATATATATCTATAGCTGCAAGGTGAAGTGATACTATCTTCTTCTGGTGAAGCTCAATGGCTATATTGGGTCTCCATATATAAGCGAGAATATGTACACCACACCTGATAACCTCCGTCGAAATCCCCCTTAAAATTCTAGAGCTTAGCATCTCGGTATTGAGTCGACTGTCCCCTGCGCTTTCTGAGCCACGCATCGAAAGCTCTTTCACTGTCTCGTACCGCATCAAAACCCAAGAGATCCTTGTTATATCCAGGATCTAACCACTTCCACTCGTTTGGCTTTTTCCAGTCCGCGTTCTTCATAGCCTCATCTCTCGTCTTCTGCTCAGGCCCGTCTTCCAAGTGGTACATTCTTTGGTTTGCTATCGCACCAGCTACGTTTGCGGTGGTACGTGCCTTGCGCAAGAACTCGTATAATTTTAGTATCTCTGCCGTAGCCGATGTCGATAGTGTGTTGGGATTAGCGATAGAAGCAGCATTGAGCAGGCCTAATAGTTTGCCTAGTACTGCACCATCCTCGACCGCCATTGCCGCTCCCTGCGCTTGGTACGGAAGGGTGGGGTGGCAGGCATCTCCCAGGAGTGCTACGTTGTTCTGCACATGCTCAGTTTCAATAGTCCTTTATTAAAGAGGGGTTCAAAGACAAACTTTTGTCCATCTTTCCACTTCCTCAAAGTGGCACAGCTTCCATTTTAGGACTGAAGGAACGCACGAGATGATCTTCTTAAGCCTGCGTAGCACAATTTGAGTTAGATGCAAGCTTCGCGCCGAGTGTGGTGGCCTGGATCTGCGGTTTGTACTAACGTGTCATCCCAGCCTTCAAAACTTTGTCTCATTTCTTCAATGTCGCCCTGCATGGTACGAGCGGACGAAGGCATGTCGTCGGGTCGCAAGAGGACAAGATTGAACTCCTTGCCACCTCGGACGGGATAGAAAACAGCATGCTTTTGTGGCCCCATCCACACTGATACAGCTTTCTTCGAGCAGAGATCAGTTATGCGTGTGTCCTTGAGGCTTAAAAGTTGCTCTAGAGAAAAGGTTCCTCTGTAAGCCAAGTCACCCGTTTCAGTGGGCGGTGATGGATAGCCAAGCAGCTGGTCTCTGGTTTCAGACCACAAACCTGTAGTCGTCAGTCAGCGAAGATTCACCATCCTGTTATTCAGCTGTTTACCGTCGGCACACACAATAACGCTTCCTTTTACCACTGTGCCATCCGAGAGAGTGACACTTGTGTTCTTGAAGTCAATGTTCTTGACATCTGCGCCAAGTCGAATGCGAGCCCCCGAGTCTTGGGCGGCCTTGAACAAGCCTCCCTGGTAATCTGAGCGATGTATTACCCTGGCATCATTAGACGATCAAGACCGCAAAGTGGTTTATTTTGCCACGGAAAGAGAATTTACATCCAAGGAGCGCCATAGCGTTCAATCGCAGCTTTCCCCAGCTGCCGCACACTTAAAGTCTCTCCATTTGCGTAACGACGGGCCTCTATCCTGTCCAGTTCAATCGCTTGGGCTCTGACTCGATCTATGACACCCAGCGAGCGAAGAGTCCGGGCGCCATTCGGTGGGATTTGGATCCCCGCACCAATCTGTTCCCAAAATTAAGCATTCGTTGATTGTTTCCAGGCAACGTAGCGTTTAGTAGGGAAAGGACTGCGAGACGGGACGTACTGGAAGTATTTCTGGCGCTCTTTCGAGTATCTCGACCTCTAGACCTTCGTTACGACAAGCGATTGCACATGACAGGCCCCCCAATCCAGCACCAATGACAATAGCTTTCATAGTGTCAAACCTTGAGCTTTGGGCAGTCGAACGAGAAGGTTACGCTTGTCAAATACAGAAGATGGAGGCAGATTATTTATCTGGTTCTGGACCATATTCTAGGACGATGAATTGATCTGGCTGCCGTGGCGCTAACCATTCTTGAACTAGCCTAGGGGTGAGAAGAATGGTAGTCGAAGGACGGCGATGGCCGGCATTCCGAGACCGGTGTCACGCTTAGAATTACCGCGGCTCAAGTCTAAGCCATCTGCAACTTATCTCAATTTGCTCTCTGGTGGTCTTATCCAAGTCTTGAAGGGAGAGCCTAGGACTTTTTCTTGGGTTTGACGCGTTGTCAACGGAGACGATGATTACGGAGAATCATATCTATCATAGCATCTTGGAAGGCAGAGACGGAAAAACAATGGTCCCCAAAAGGCGTGGCAACCTCTATACTGAGCATGTAGTATTCGATCACCAGCAAGGCAGAGCAACAACAAGTGTAGTACAGGTTTGTATTGTAGTATCATAGTCATGTGTTAGTGAAGGCGAGAGCCAACAATAAAGGGCTATGTACCGGTCTTGGCGCTCATGTAAGCCTAGTGAAAGTCATCGCTAATTAATATACATTGCAGAGCAGTGAGAGGAAAGTCAGAGCATGTATGTACTATTCATAGAACGAGCACTAGAGAGGATCTGACTGCTTGAACGGCCAAATATACCTAGAGTGTGCATGCGATATTGCCAAACAACCCTTCGTGGTTCCCTTTATGAGGCCATCTGGATACTCCGCTTCGCCAACCATTCAGCCGCCGTGTAAATTTGGTTGTCGTCATCACCAACACTGACTTTACCGCCGACTTTGACGTGATTGCCAGCTTCAAACTGGTCTATTGGTTTCATTAGACTGTCGTTGGCTGGTCGTACGAAGTAGACCACACTGATTCGGTCACACTCGCCTTGCGCGCCGGGGGCGGGGATGACACGATGTTTAGCGCTCTTTAAAGCACCATTGGTGAACTTTACCATGGCATCTCCTAGATTGATTATTGCGTGGCCCGATATAGGCATCACAAACTCCCATTGTCCAACGCGGCCTGGAGTACGAGATTCAATCTGAAGGCCACCGAGCCAGTTGAACAACACAGTAACGCTTCCAAAATCAGTATGAGAAGGCAGGCCAATAGCGTTAGAATCGCTCGGGTGTGCGATCTTTTGGGTGAGGCGAACGTGACTTCCCGAAGGATCCGAGAAACGGTTGAGGTCAGTGAAAGAGTTTGCTGGCAAGCCCAATTTTAGGGCAAGGGCGCGGAGTATGACCAATGCTGCCTGATGGGCCCCTTTGGCAAAGCTTTGCAACAGCGGCTTTTCCTTGTTGACTGTCTCAGGATAGGGCTCAGACTCAGTGATCTCAAAGAGATGGTCCTTGCCCACGTTGAAAAATTCAGTGGTATCCGGACGGCGATCTTTGTCCGTCAGCTTGACTGTCCCGGCAGCTTTGTATCCAAACTGAGACTGAGTCTTGTGAATGTTGTAGGCATCCTTCTCGCTAAACGGCAGCGCAAACACCCTCTTTGCTAATCCATAGACTTCATCAACATCTGCGAGGATCGCACGGCCCTCCGCAGAATCCGAAAGATTGAGATAAAAGAATCCGTATGTCTGACAAGCTTGCAACACGGCATTGCTCGTAGAGTCATCTTGGTCCAGAAGCTTCCGGGACGATATGACTGCGATTGGAGCGTGAGGGATGTCCTCCGGGAAAGGGGGCAGGTCTTGTGCTATGTCTCTTCCCATATCTGCGGGATTCTTCAAGTTCAGCTTTCACAACTTAGTAGATGGACTATGATTATAATTTAGCCCTATTATTCGCCATTTAACGGGTTGAAATGAAGCATCTACCATCTCCGTTACGGGAGCCGAAAGCCGAAGGCCGTCGAAATTCCCCACGAAGTAAGTGAGGGGACGGTGTTCGCCGGCAATGAAAGACGCCTGTCCTGACCGTTACGTTACTACTTTAGGAGTGGCTCCAAATCACGGCAGACCAAAGAGGTACTGTGACTGGTCTTGGAACGAACCTCGTATGACTTAAGTATCGAGGATAAATTACCGTTCCGCGCCCACGAAGCCCCAAAAGCATGTTATATAAATTAAGGCGTTTCCTTAAATATTAAGCCGAAGCTCAACTCGCTCGTACCAATCGTGCAAAATGTCAACGCGGTCAAAATACGCGCAATACCAAGCTGAGATCTACACCTCGGCCACGTTTAACAGCCGACTCCCTGTGGTGACAACAGACCCAAACAAGCTAGAGCAGCAGGCAAAAGAGTTCTTGTCAAATCGTAGCTACTCTTTCATAGCTGGTGCGGCAGGGGAAAGGGCGACTCTCGCTGCGAACAGGCTAGCATTTCGGCAATGGCGTCTGATTCCAAGATTCATGCGGGATGTTAGTGAGCGCGACCTTTCCGTCAATTTGTTTGGGGTGAAGTATCCCACACCCATCCTTCTTGCACCGATAGGTGTCCAGCAGGTGTATCACGAGGACAAGGAGCTTGGCATGGCTGATGTAGCGAGGGAGTTGCAAGTGCCTTATATCATGAGCACGGCCGCAACGTCGACAATTGAAGAAGTTGCCGCAGCCAGCGGCCAAGGCCACCGATGGTTCCAGTTGTACTGGCCACGGTCCGACAATATCACCATTTCCATTCTGCGGCGAGCAAAGGAGAATGGTTTCACCGCCCTCATGGTCACGCTGGACACAGTGACCTTAGCCTGGCGACCGTGGGATTTGGATCTAGGCTTCTCGCCATTTTTGAAAGGCACTGGGAGCCAAGTTGGGTTGTCAGACTCTGCCTTTCAGAAAGAATTCAAGGACCGCCACGGCAAAGATGTGGAGCAGGATCGTGCCGCAGCGGTTAAAGACTGGCAGGCGGATGCATTGTCAGGCAAAGCACACGTGTGGGAAGATTTAAAACTTCTCAGAAGCCATTGGGACGGCCCTATCATCCTCAAAGGGATCCAGCATGTTGATGATGCAAAATTAGCTGTCGAAGCGGGTGTCGATGGAATTGTCGTGAGTAATCATGGTGGGCGACAATTGGATGGCGCCATCGGCGCTCTAGAGGTGTTGCCTGAAATTGCCGATGCCGTTGGCGACAAGATCACAATTCTCTACGACTCGGGCATCAGAACAGGAGCGGATATCATTAAGGCTCTCAGTCTCGGTGCTAAAGCAGTGCTTTTGGGTCGGCCGTGGGTGTACGGATTTGGCATTGGCGGAAAAGCCGGCGCCAAAGAAGTCATCCAGGGGATACTTGCTGACCTTGACCAGAGCATGTGTCTTAGTGGTATTAAATCACTTGATGAATGCAACCAAAGGAATTTGCGGAAAGTTATCTACGGTGGAGATGCGTCGATCTTAAACTAGCAAGTACAACTTGAATCTTTTGAAAGTTTTGTTTTTGGAATGCAGACTCCACCTCTGGCTCTACAACGTCACGTAATCCACACTAATGACTTGAAGACTGTCCAATTTTGGAGTGCGAACCTAATATCAATGTCCATGTTGTCCTCTCACAGTTCTCATAGGAGCGGACCTATGCTTCAAAGTAAAAGTGATATTGCCAGTACGTGATTCCGTACAAGACCCACGAGGTTTCTATCTTTTGGGAGGTCTTAGGGCCAGTTTCGAAGCATTTTGCCGAGCCCTACGGCATAAACTTGATGACATTGCATGTAGCCTTACGATAATCCACTCCAGTAAATGGTGTTATAATATCAAACAATTTCCCCCAAGTACTGCTCGACTCTACCCTGTCCGTCCAGCCAGTGGTGTACAAGCCTGCCGCACAGCTTGCTGCTGAGAACGGCTCTAGTAATTAGGGCCGCAAATTAAAACGGATAGTAGACGCATAATGACTACTTTTACAGCCTTCTTCTACTAGTTTCCAATTCGCTTTCGCTACGCTCGCATGGACTATAGAAGTCACGGTCAAATTGCGAGATCGACAGGCTTCGAAGATCTATACGTGTTAGGGAAATGGATCTCGACCCGAGATCTATTAGGGTCGGCTATACCTGATCGGGCCTAGGGGTTACCTAGTTGGGTAGTCAATTATTTCTAAGAACCCCCTCTCTCTACCTAAGATCTATTTGCGCGATGCGAGATCTATTATAGTTGTGATATAAGATCTATTATAGTTATAATATAAGATCTATTAGTAATATAAGATCTATTATAGTTATAATATAAGATCTATTTACATAATATAAGATCTATTATAGTTATAATATAAGATCTATTATAGTTATAATATAAGATCTATTATAGTTATAATATAAGATCTATTTACTAGTTAATTATTTCTAAGAACTTTTCTCTCTACTTAAGATCTATTATAACTATAATATAAGATCTATTATAGTTATAATATAAGATCTATTAGTAATATAAGATCTATTAGTAATATAAGATCTATTAGTAATATAAGATCTAT